>JAMOIN010001101.1:0-113941 GCA_024666655.1 Dascyllus trimaculatus
CAGCAGTCAGAGGTCCTGGGTCCTTGGATGCAAGCACTCACCCGTTTGTTGTCATCCGATGTTCTGTCCGTCCTCAGCAGTAAGGCTCCTCCATAGGAAACTTTACCTCCACCCATCCCTCGCTTGTCTGGAGACAGAACGAAGAAAACTTTATTTAAACAACCAAGACATGCAGACAGTCTGCACCCAGTAAAGTTAAAACTGGACAATTATACTTTTTACTATGAACTGATGTCATTAGGTTGTATAGTTACTCCACTGGTCACATATTTTATAAGTGGGTCTGGAGTGATCTTCTTTCTGCTGCTTCTTCTGTTCCACTTCATTTGCTGATCTGCACAACAGATCTGAGTGTAGGTTAGTTTCACCTGTCCAATGAAATGAAGTGTGGATTGACATTAACCCAGGAACTCCAAAGGAAACAAACCAACGTGCTCTTTACATCATGACTGCTGTGATTTATCAGTTCAGATAACTGAGGCTCAGTTTGGCTGTGAGGGTAAAAAACAACCTGATAAAATGTGACACATGAACAGAGTTTCTTCCAGCTTGGTTTGATGCTCTGTCAGAAGATGAGGGGTTGTGACATCAGGCACGTGGTCATGTGACTGTCATGTCAGAAACCATCAGTGACAGAATCATGAAGTCAGATCAGACTCCGTTTCACCGTATGTTGACCTCATGTTCACAGATTTGCCATTTCACACTGCGTTGACACTGTCACACATCACAAACAAAGTATGAGCTGACTTCTTTCCAACTCAAACAGTCCTCACTTCCCACGACTCCGACTCCGACTCCGGACAGATACCTGGAGGGTATTTATCAGGCAGCACGCAGCTTCACACTACAGTAAAAGCCCTGCAGGCCGACTACAACGCCTGGTGACACGTACAAAGCATGTAGGCATATTGTGCTTAGCTTCCAAAATGCAGACTAGTACCACAGAAGAAGAAAACTTTGTAACGTACTGCAGTACTGCACCTGCTGTACTGAAGCGATGTCAGTGATATAATCTCTGAGTTTACTCACATCAATCTGTGATGAGGCCCTTTAAATATATAATGCTTTTCCCACCAGGATAATTGATGACATATAAAACCTAACTTACTTTTTGTTTGCCATACAATTAACTCTCCAATAACAATTCAGATTTTACTATTGTATGAAAATAATTGTGCTGAACAGTTGCCATTGTAACGTGCCAACACTTCCTTTACGTGGCTGTAGAAGACAGTAGAGCTGATGATGGATTAGCCGTCCTTTTCAATAAGTGTTGACTTCCTCAGGTTAGTACTGAACAGGGAAAGTGCCTCCTGAAATACTTCCTGAGCCTCCTGCAGGTTCATTTCTGCCTCCTGCTTATACTTGCCAACTGGACTCATTATGTTTTAATACAAGCAGCGAACCGATTTTTCACTTTACGACTTCTTGAGTTAACACTCAACAATAAAACACTTTTTATTACACTGTATGCTTACATTTTGTTTTCCTTAGAAAATGCACATTCTACATTGGCATTTCTACTGTTTTTACTTGTGTTTATATTTTTAGGACATATTTTTCCAGCAAACTCTGATTTCAGAGTTTCAACCTGTCTTTGTAGCTCTCAGGTTTTTCCAACATTTAACATCCTTAATGTCTGAGAGACAAATTTCAACAAACATACACAAAACCAACGACAGACAGACAGACAGAGACAGACAGAGACAGACAGACAGACAGACAGACAGACAGACACAGACAGACACAGACAGACAGATACAGACAGACAGACAGAGACAGACAGACAGACAGACAGACACAGACAGACAGACACAGACAGACAGATACAGACAGACACAGACAGACAGACACAGACAGACAGATACAGACAGACAGATCTTACTGAGTCTGCAATCGGTCAGCAGAGTGAATCTGGAAGAAAACCGCGATGAAAGAAAGGAAGGTTGAACTTCTTTCATTACCTGAAGAGAATAAACAGACATTAGACAGGCAGATAGACGGACAGGCAGGCAGACAGACAGGCAGACAGACAGATAGACAGAATTACCTGGAAAGGTAAGACAGGCCACCTGTCAGTGTACTGCTGAGACGGATAGACGGGTCCAAATACAAACTGCTGCAAGAGAGACAGAGAGAGACAAGTTTGTGTCAACAACATGTTCACGTGTCTCACACCTGGCCTATCTCTACACCTGAGTGATGTCACAAATACCTGTACTGGTGGAAACACTCTTCTGTTGCGGCTGATCGTCGGTTTGATCCACACGTTTCTTTGCCCCTGATTGGGTACAATGATTGGCCACGCCTCCTTGTGTCTCTGTGTGTGAAGCCCCGCCCGTTCACAATAAGCTCCACCTACAGCATGACATCATCATTGTAATGATTCACGCTTTGCCCTGAACATTTAATCATCATTACCAAGTGTGTTTGTGATCCAATGAATTTTCACCATTCGGGTGTCTGCTTGTTTTTTTATTTTACATCATTAACTTGAGCTTTTTCAACCGTGTCAGAAAGTCCCAACATGTTTCTTTGGTTTAACACTGTAGCAGCTCAGTGTTATGTAACCTTCAGTTTAATCTGCTGACTTCTGGATGCTCATGTCGTGGACGTCTTTGGGATTTCTTGTCCTACATTGGTTACTTGTTGTTGAGCTTTAAGATGCTCCTGGGTTGACGGTGACAGTTCATTTGTTTTAGGAGCAGAAATCTGTTTCTTTGGCCTTCTGACAGGAAACTGGTCAATACTCCAAACCTTGATCCTCTCCAGCAGCATCTTCTCCTCCTCTGGGCCTTTGTCCCTGTGGGTTAGCCCCTAACCCTAACCCTAGCCACTGTGAAATCTTTTACCCTGTCAGTGACCTCACGAGGGAAATGGGGGAGCATTCCTCTGACTCCGATGCTTTGAATCCTCAGAGGAGTCTCCTACTACATCCTTAGTGAAAACTCAGCACCTCTTCTTTGCTGTCAGCTTGGTCCCTCTCGTCGCTGACATTTGGCAACTACCTTCGGAGGCCCCTGGACTACAAAAACATGAAGGTCTCCTTCCTAAGATAAGATCCCAGTTAAGCACAGCTTCCTCCAAATCAGTCTCCTTCAGGTATCTCCATCATCGCAGATGGAACCGTACTGAAGACACCACCCAGGCTCTCCAGTGAGGCAGAATACTTTGAGCTGCTGTTTGGGGAATACGACAAAAACAGCTGATCACAGCTATAGGAAGCTTCAATGGTTTCCCTCTGCTGAACAAGGTGGCTCTTTCCCCTGGTTCTCTTCCATGAGGGATTATTATGAATCACTTTTCATGTGGCCCCTCACCTGAGACCACTTTAATAAAACAACACAGCACCTGGGATCACTGGGACACACTAACTCTGCCACAAAGAGGTTTAGGTACAGGTGCTCTGTCAGGGTGAAGATTTCAGATAGAAAGAGACTATTCTGTGAAACAAAAACAAAAGCAGATCAGTTCAGGTGCAGGTTGCTGTTGTTTGCAGCTTTAACCCATTTTAAACAGCAGCTGAGCTGCAGTTTCCACTTCTGACCAGCAGGGGGCATTGTGTAAAGAAGAGAGAAAAGGAAGTGTGTGTGCCCAGTGTGTGCAGTGTGTTTTCTTCCTTGACAATGAATGACAGATCAAATTCTTCTTCTGCTCTCTGCTGCTCTTTCTCTCTGCTGACAAATTTAATCAGTGTCACATTTAAATGCAACACACAGTGCAGGCAGAGTGAATGTGGATCTGCAGCATCTGCAGTTATGACTGAACACTGTAACTCTTCACTCTCCTCTCCTACAACAGAGGAGCTTTTCTGCTGCTCTGGAAACTGGCCGAACGTGCCGTCAGATCAGGTTGATCACGCGAAAATTACAGTGGTGAAACAGAAGAGGAAGACTGAAAACATGCCCTGCAGGAGCTACAGTGGCTAAGGTGCTAACAACAGTAGTCCAAGTCAAACAGCGTTTAACCGAATACATTGTCATTAATCTCTGAGATGTCTTTACCCAGCTGCAGCCAATCAGCATCCATACTGCAGCAGCAACATACAGTCTGTGTGTCCACCATTTTGTTTGAGTGTCTAAATACAGAGGTGCATGGCAGTAGGAAGAGGAACCCAAGTATTTCACCGCTCTACTACCTGAACTCTCGCTAATCTTGCTGGCTCATATGACCTATCTCTGGTCCCTGTTCATCTGGGATCTCCTGGCACCTTTCCATTAACCTATGGCTGGAGCCTTCGTGTACTTAGCTGCTGAGTTCCTTTGGCTTCGCTTCCTTCTGACAGCGTCCCCACCAGCTGCAACTCCCGCCCGACATTGCTGTCCCACTCCGCCAGAGATACACTCACCAAGGATCTCGTCAGAACTTCAACTGAGACGGCTCAAAAGCTATAAAGTCTATATGGTCCTCATATGGACGCTACCCTTGAAACACCGGCAGGGTTGTTAACCAAAGTGTGCTAGCCAGCCCAGCTAGGTCGGCTAGCACTACTCTCTACCCTGGTAACGCTATTGTCAACTTTGGTTTATTGAACATCCAGTCACTTAAAAGCAAGGGGCATCTCGTCCAGGATCTCCTCGACGACTGTAAGCAGGACTCCTTATGTTTGACGGAAACATGGCAACGACCGCATGACTTTATTAAATGACTCCACTCCTCCCAGGTTTGCTTAAAACTGTCAACCACATGACTTCGGAAGAGTCCGGGGAGGAGGTCTCGCCATGTTGTATCGTGAGAAATGAAGGGTCTCACCGGTTGTTGCCCTGTTGCCCATTCTTTTGAAGCGATAATCGCACAGCTATCTGGTCCTGTTTCCACAATCACTGCCATAGTGTATAGCCCTCCCAAACCTAACAAGGAGTTTTTAAATGACTGCTGTATTCCTGATACATTTGTCCACACTCTCTCCCAACATAATACTCCTGGGTGATTTCTATATCCACAAGGACAATGTCAGCAACACCATCAACAGAGACTTTACTTCTTGTCTGGACAGTTCTGGACTGCAGCAATTTATCAATTTTCCAACACATGCAAAAGGATATATTTTAGAGGGCTAGGACTAACCCTTTCATCTGTTGCTCTGGTATTGTTCCTCTACATGACACCATTCACAGACCACATGTTGATATCCTTTAGCATCACCCTATCTCTCGATAAATCCAATCCACCACGGACTATATCTTATCGCAAAGCTAAGGACATTGACATGGGCACTCTCTCTGCTGGTATCAACTGTCTCCCCAGTGCAGAAAGTCTCTCCACCCCAGATAAACTTGTCTCCCATTACAACAACAGTCTTCAAGACCTCTTAAATACCTTGGCCCCACTTAAAACCAGATCTGTCAACTTCACCCGTTCTTCAACTTGGTTCACTCCCACTTTCAGACGACTCAAAGCTAAAGGCCGCCAAATTGAACATCTCTACAGAAAAACTGGACACACTGTACACAAGCAAATGTTCTCTAATGATTTTTCCCATTACAAAGACTATTTCATGAGCTAAATCAACATACTACTCTGGCTTAATCAACTCCAATGAAGGAGACTCAAAGGCTCTGTTCTCTCTGTTCAGAAAACTTACTCAACTCCGGGTTCACAACCTCCACATAGGGACTCCACTGCCTTCTGAAATTCACTCTTACTGTTTTTTGGTCTTATCAAGTCCACCGTTTCCTCCTTGGCTCCTCCCATCACACACATAGTTCACTCTTCCCTCACCACTGAAATTGATCCCTCACCTCTCAAAACAGCTGCTGTCACTCCCATACTGAAGAAACCTGGTGCAAACCCAATAACCTCAATAATCTCTGTCCTATTTCCAACCTTCCATTCATCTCTAAGATCCTTGAAAAACTGTTGCTTCCAGCTCCATGCCCACCTTTCATGCAATAATCTCTATGAACAGTTCCAGTCTGGTTTCCGGCATCTCCATTCCACTGAAACAGCACTACTCAAAATCACCAGTGAACCCCTCCTGTCATCTGATTCTGATCTCCTGTCCATCGTCATCCTGCCTGACCAGAGTGTGGCCTTTGACACCATCTTACACACCATCCTCCTGGACAGAGTTCACTCTATTGGCATCACACATACACTCCTGAACTGGCTTAAATCAGATCTCTTTGGCCGCACTCTATGGGGCTATTATTGTAGCAATATTATTTGCAAATGTGTAAATGAATCTGTACATGCGTGATGAGACTTGTGTGTCTGTACAAGAATCTGCAAATGTGTAAAACCGCTTGTGCATGTGTGTGTAATCAGGTTTGCAAATGTGCAAAAAAAATCCACAAATCTGTACTCAACTCTGTAAATGTGTGGACAAATCTGTAAAGACATACAGAGACATGAATGTCTGAGAAGTCTAAGTATTTTTGCTCCAAACCCAAGCTTCTGGATCTTTGTTCTGCTGCACCATCACTGTCTGAGTTCCTCTGGTAGGACAACGTAGCTTTACAGAGCTGGAGCAGAGCCATGGTGAGCTGGTGTGCTGAGCTGCAGAGAGACTTCATAGATCTGCACATTCTAGAAGAAACATCAGAGTAGAGTTACATCTGAGATTATTGACATGGAAACAGCTTCTGAAGATGTACCTTTGATGCACAGAGACAGTCTTTAGGTTTCACCCCTCAGGGATAATAAATTCTAGATTCCTCGTTTCCTTTACTCACATCTCCGGTTAGGACGGACTAAGATGAGAAGAGGCAGAGCCCAAAATTTCTGTGTGGAACATGTGTTCTGCCTTCCTCTCTCTGATTGGCTGGACACTGGAGACACATATGATGTCATAGATCAAAGTTTATTGAAACTGAAGTCTTAATATTTTGCAATAGATGTTGAACATCAGTGTCTACGAGACAGACTATCCAGGTGCACCATGGGAAAAACAGTCACACATACGGACCACTTTACAGCAGCTGAATGACAGGTATGTCGTTACTGTGACAACCAGCAAAATTCTCAGAGTTGACAGAATGGCATCATGGGAAATGAAGAGGATACCTTTCATGTTCTCCCTCTCTTTCATTCCTGGTGTGTTAAAGTCTCTCACCCGTTTTCAGTCAGAAATAAAAGGACGATTCATCTGCATCTGAATGGAGATTAACTCTGAGTGTGTGTGTGTGTGTGTGTGTGTGTGTGTGTGTGTGTGTGTGTGTGAAGCAGCTTTGTCTAAAATCACATTCATGTTCACACTCAGCAGTAGGTAGCTCTGTTTCGTTTGAAGTGTCTCGATCTAATTTTCTGACTTCGTCTCTTCATCCTCCTCCTCTAATCCAGTTATTTTTTTATTTCCTACCTCTTTATTATACTCTTCTCGGTTTGATCGACCTCTTCCAGTTTTCCATTAAACCTAAACGGCGGACACTGGGTTATACAGACCAGCCAATCACAGACAAAGGAAGTAAGTCCAAGGTTGCCATCTAAACACAATACTGTCACCACCAACTGATGGTCACCATGGTGATCCATCCATCCATCAGCTTGGCACATTTATCCCTTAGAGGACTGTGAGTGGCAGAGCCTATCAGTTCTGAGACCGACAGGCAATGCACACCTGTACAGTGAGGCGGGGTACACGTGGACCGAGATCTACACAGGCATATTCAGACCTGCGGCCTGTTAAGAATTCCTGCTGTGAGACCACAGCTCACTGCTAAACCACAACACTGCCTCAACACAGTGAAGCGGCAACAGAAACTTTAACGGCCTGCAGCCACTGTTGTTATGAGGGAAGAACAAACCAGGCGTGACTCAGATCTGAACCTACACACTCACAGAGCAGGTAATGTACACCTGTGTTGGCCACCCATCACCAGTCCAGTTGGTCCAAATGGTCACCAACACACAGACATCACATCAGAGCAGACAGCAACACAAACGTAAACAGGGTGAAACAGAGGGGCTGCTGGGAAACTAGTGGACCAGTGAGCAGGTAGATAAGCTGGTGAAACGACTGCAGGTTTTCTCTCTGAGCTGCCTTCAGTTTAATTAGCAGGACTAAGAAGTATTCTGCTGTACTCCATGAACCTATATATATCTACATCTATAGATACATACATACATATATGTCTAACGCATGTAGGCTATGCAATTGACCGCGGCTACAGTAGCGGCAACAGAAGACTGTTTTTTAAAGGAGCCTGGGTTGTGAATGAATGCAAGCGATTCAGTAGTACAGTTTAAGCTGTATGTATTAATAGAGTGTTTACAATATGGACACAAAACAACCAAAGCACCATCCAGATATTCAAGAATGGATTACCCAAAATCAAACAATGTCCAATAACAAAAATGTTCAAACGTTCAATATAAAGCTCTTGAAAAAGAAATAAGTCCAGTCCTTGTTAACAGAAAAAAACCTAACATCCAAGAAGGTCTGTCCGGATCGTTAGGTGTGAGATAGGTTGAGTCCTACCAGGTCATTGTCCTCGCTCGTCAATGTGTGTAGAGATGATCTGCTCAACCCATGAGACGAGATTCAGAGTTGGTCCAAAATAAAAATAAAAAAACCTGACCTAAAAGGCCAAAAACACTCATCAGTATTTCATTCAAGATAACCAAGTCAGTCTCTGAATACAATCAGTATGGAATCAATGTATGCATAACACACACGACAAATGCATCAATTAATTATTTAATTAATTAAACAACAATTAATTCTCAAATATTCAATTCAAGCAATTAATTGGTGATTAATAAATCAAAGTTACTATAGGAACCAAGACTTTAATCCTAGTACCCCAGTACTCTGTTAACATTCAAAGTTCAAGTTAAAGGCAAAGTCAAAATCAAAGTGCACTTTCTATCATTCATCAATGAAAAATATTCATTTTAGCAACCATTTAAACTACTCAAGCAGAGTTCAGGATTCAGGTGTGTTGAGTGTTCAGAGTGTTTTAATTGTTGCACAACATTCATTCAATTAAACACGTAGCTTCGTTCCATTTGCATCAATGAGGGTCAACGCTGACCGAACCTCATCGCCGTTTTGGCATCAATCAGAAAAGTGGCAAAAACTGTACAAAACAAGGATAACACTCCAAACTACAGAGCGGGTGAATAAATTAAAGTGTGGCCTACAGTTCAGCTTTCTTATTTTACTTAAAGATCATTATTTACCTTTGAAAGGAGTGGTTACCACTTAGCCTCCATGTGCGGTCCGACAGGGAATCAGCGGAGATTACCAGGTGTGGTATTGAACAGTACAGGTCCAGTACAAGTTCTGGTGAAACAGCGCTGCAATGAGCGATCACACGGACATTTATAACATTAAACGATTTTAAACATGTCGGTAAAAGACTCACCAGTACGGGACGGTGCACAAGATTCAGAGACATCCAGTCTAAAGTTTGAAACACCAACTTGACCACAACCACAGCCACCATGGAGACGGAGGAGGAAGTGACAGTGACTCTTTGACCCGCAACTTAATGGAGGTCAGGAGGTCAGGAGGTCAGGAGGCTAGGGGTCAGGACGCACTGGAAGTGGGCCCGCGGGAAAAAAAATAACTGAATACAGGTTACATACGTATATGTATATGTGTGCGTGTACAGTATTTATATATATATATATATATATATGTATAGCTGTGTACGGACCAGCATACGGACCAGTGTACGGACCAGTGTACGGACCAGTGTACGGACCAGTGTATGGACCAGTGTATGGACCCATTTATGGACCAGTGTATGGACCAGTGTATGGACCCGTTTATGGACCAGTGTATGGACCAGTGTATGGACCAGTGTATGGACCAGTGTATGGACCAGTGTATGGACCCGTTTATGGACCAGTGTATGGACCAGTGTATGGACCCGTTTATGGACCAGTGTATGGACCAGTGTATGGACCCGTTTATGGACCAGTGTATGGACCCGTTTATGGACCAGTGTATGGACCAGTGTACGGACCAGTGTACGGACCAGTGTACGGACCAGTGTATGGACCAGTGTATGGACCAGTGTATGGACCCGTTTATGGACCAGTGTACGGACCAGTGTACGGACCCGTTTATGGACCAGTGTATGGACCAGTGTATGGACCCGTTTATGGACCAGTGTACGGACCAGTGTACGGACCAGTGTATGGACCAGTGTATGGACCAGTGTATGGACCAGTGTATGGACCAGTGTATGGACCAGTGTATGGACCCGTGTATGGACCCGTGTATGGACCAGTGTATGGACCAGTGTATGGACCCGTTTATGGACCAGTGTACGGACCAGTGTATGGACCCGTTTATGGACCAGTGTATGGACCAGTGTACGGACCAGTGTATGGACCAGTGTATGGACCAGTGTATGGACCAGTGTACGGACCAGTGTATGGACCAGTGTATGGACCCGTTTATGGACCAGTGTATGGACCAGTGTACGGACCAGTGTACGGACCAGTGTATGGACCAGTGTATGGACCAGTTTATGGACCAGTGTACGGACCAGTGTATGGACCCGTTTATGGACCAGTGTATGGACCAGTGTATGGACCAGTGTATGGACCAGTGTATGGACCCGTGTATGGACCAGTGTATGGACCAGTGTATGGACCAGACAGGTGCAGTGACTGTTTGAGTGCCAACATGAATCACACCACTGTTCAGCTGTTTGACTGTTCTCAGGACATTACAGTAGAACTCTGAGTTCACAGTCAGGGGGATGAACTGTAGGTAACAATGTTAAAGAAAACAGCAGCAGCTTCTGACCTCCTTCTCTGGGTCTTTCATAGTTGCTGTTTGGTCTCTGGGTGGTAACCATGACCGTCCTCCATGTGAAGGTTGATCATTCAGCTGCTGATTGACTGTTGGAGCTCAATGGAGGAATCGCTGATGCTACAGAAGCATCTGGAATCAGGTTCTTGTGGAGACGACGACACCTCACCTGGTCTGCTGACTCTTACTGATGCACATGTTACATGTATGTGATTGTGACACGCACAACTGGAGCAGAACTTTTTGATCACACCTTGTATATACAGTCCAGTGCAGGGCGGAGAGCAATCACCTTCAAACTGTGTGGAACAACTAACCATGATCTGTTGCACGGCAACACAGGAGGAATGGCTGTGGCATCATGTGACGTGACATCATCACGGTGTCCAGGAGCCCCTAGAATCACCCACCTGACAGGTAGGGCTGAAGAGGCCTTTCAGGTGAAAGACTAAACATCTTCTGGAGTCTGCAACATTATTATCTGATATGGAAGCCATGTAGAATCCTTTAGTAACCAGTGAGGAGCACCGGTTGGGTCCTTACAGGGTGATAAAAACAGAGAAATGGCCAATGCATGATTTCTATGTCTGAGTGCCTATAAGCTGCATATCTGTTGGTACTACAATAGTTGGTCTGCTGTGTTTCCCCTCACACTGAACACAGCTGCAACACACTGACTGAAGTACCATGCCAGTGATTATACCTGTGGTGTGTCATGGCACAGTGGCTGGACAAAGAACAGGCTTTCTAGAGAAATGAGGACTCCTTACTACAAATCAAAGGTTCTTTAAAGACCTGCAGTGACGGCTTCAGCTACAACTCTGCTAGTTATGAACTATGAAGGTGTGGATGACAAAGAATCTCCTCTACAGCCTCTCCTCATAACAAACATTTGTTTTAGACACCGCTTGTTCTCCTGGTTCAGTCTGATAACACACACACACACACACACACACACACGCACACAACACACACAGTACAACAAACACACTCACATAAAGACAGTGTCTCAAAGGAAAATCTCCAGTTAGTTCATTACTGTTGAACACTGAGATGGATCAAACACACACACTAAGTGTCCCCCTGACACCGGACAGGAAACAGCTGATGAAGCAACAAGAGAAAAAGAAGAAACAGAGGAAGGGAGGGGTCACAGAGAGGAGAAAGATCAGGAGGAGAAAGAGGATGATGAAGCCTCTTGTACAAAACAAACCACCTGTCACCTGTCTGAGGAGTCTGCGAAGGACTTGGAGGTGTTCATGGGAAGGACAGTATTCTGTAAGGTTTTCCTCAGTGGGTCTACAGTGAAGCTGCTCTGATGTTTCAGCTGAGGTTCCTGCAGAAGGAAAACAGTCTGCCATGCCCTCCACTTTCATCTCCACTTAGCCTTCAGCTCTCCCTGCGTTTCCTCTGTCCTGATCAGTGGCATGAGTTTGGTGTGTGTGCATTACTCTGGTTGGATAATCAGCAGATCGTGGTCACCTGCAGTGTCCCCTGATGATACACTCCTGTCCTCAGTCTGTCTCCAGATGATACACTCCTGTCCTCAGTCTGTCCCCTGATGATACACTCCTGTCCTCAGTCTGTTTCCTGATGATACACTCCTGTCCTCAGTCTGTCCCCTGATGATACACTCCTGTCCTCAGTCTGTCCCCTGATGATACACTCCTGTCCTCAGTCTGTGTCTCCAGATGATACACTCCTGTCCTCAGTCTGCATCTCCTGATGATACACTCCTGTCCTCAGTCTGCGTCCCCTGATGATACACTCCTGTCCTCAGTCTGTCCCCTGATGATACACTCCTGTCCTCAGTCTGTGTCTCCAGATGATACACTCCTGTCCTCAGTCTGCGTCTCCTGATGATACACTCCTGTCCTCAGTCTGTCCCCTGATGATACACTCCTGTCCTCAGTCTGTCCCCTGATGATACACTCCTGTCCTCAGTCTGTCTCCAGATGATACACTACTGTCCTCAGTCTGTGTCCCCTGATGATACACTCCTGTCCTCAGTCTGTGTCTCCTGATGATACACTCCTGTCCTCAGTCTGTGTCTCCTGATGATACACTCCTGTCCTCAGTCTGTCCCCTGATGATACACTCCTGTCCTCAGTCTGTGTCTCCTGATGATACACTCCTGTCCTCAGTCTGTGTCTCCTGATGATACACTCCTGTCCTCAGTCTGCGTCTCCTGATGATACACTCCTGTCCTCAGTCTGTTTCCTGATGATACACTCCTGTCCTCAGTCTGTTTCCTGATGATACACTCCTGTCCTCAGTCTGTGTCCCCTGATGATACACTCCTGTCCTCAGTCTGTCTCCAGATGATACACTCCTGTCCTCAGTCTGTCCCCTGATGATACACTCCTGTCCTCAGTCTGTCCCCTGATGATACACTCCTGTCGTCAGTCTGTCTCCTGATGATACACTCCTGTCCTCAGTCTGTGTTTCCTGATGATACACTCCTGTCCTCAGTCTGTCTCCTGATGATACACTCCTGTCCTCAGTCTGTCCCCTGATGATACACTCCTGTCCTCAGTCTGTCCCCTGATGATACACTCCTGTCCTCAGTCTGTGTCTCCAGATGATACACTCCTGTCCTCAGTCTGCGTCTCCTGATGATACACTCCTGTCCTCAGTCTGCGTCCCCTGATGATACACTCCTGTCCTCAGTCTGTGTCTCCTGATGATACACTCCTGTCCTCAGTCTGTGTCTCCAGATGATACACTCCTGTCCTCAGTCTGCGTCCCCTGATGATACACTCCTGTCCTCAGTCTGTGTCTCCTGATGATACACTCCTGTCCTCAGTCTGTGTCTCCTGATGATACACTCCTGTCCTCAGTCTGTGTCTCCTGATGATACACTCCTGTCCTCAGTCTGCGTCTCCTGATGATACACTCCTGTCCTCAGTCTGTGTCTCCTGATGATACACTCCTGTCCTCAGTCTGTGTCTCCTGATGATACACTCCTGTCCTCAGTCTGTTTCCTGATGATACACTCCTGTCTTCAGTCTGTGTCTCCTGATGATACACTCCTGTCCTCAGTCTGTCTCCTGATGATACACTCCTGTCCTCAGTCTGTGTCTCCTGATGATACACTCCTGTCCTCAGTCTGTGTCTCCTGATGATACACTCCTGTCCTCAGTCTGTGTCTCCTGATGATACACTCCTGTCCTCAGTCTGTGTCTCCTGATGATACACTCCTGTCCTCAGTCTGTCTCCTGATGATACACTCCTGTCCTCAGTCCGTCTCCTGATGATACACTCCTGTCCTCAGTCTGTGTCTCCTGATGATACACTCCTGTCCTCAGTCTGTGTCTCCTGATGATACACTCCTGTCCTCAGTCTGTCTCCTGATGATACACTCCTGTCCTCAGTCTGTCTCCTGATGATACACTCCTGTCCTTTTGCTGTTGTCCAGTGATCAACAGCAAAAGTTCTCTGCTGACTCAGGTTTAGGTTGAGGTTAGATGACAGGGAGTACGAAGAACTGATCCAGGGCTTTGTAGACCGGTGTCAGTGGAACTGCCTCCAGACTGCTTACCTGCTGTATCCAGGTGTTCCAATCACTTCCATGGCAACAGGTGTATAAATCCAGCCCCTAGGCATGCAGACTGCTGCTACAAACATTTGTGGAAGAATGGGTCGCTCTCAGGGGCTCAATGAAATCCAGTGTGATACTGTGATAGGTTGCCACCTGTGCAAAAAGTCCACTGGTGAAATTTCCTCCATACTAAATGTTCCACCGTCAACTGTTAGCGGTGTTATAACAAAGTGGAAGCAAATGGGAACAACAGCAACTCAGCCTCCAAGTGGTAGGCCACGTAAAACCACAGAGCGGGGTAGGTGGCTGCTGAGGCACAAAAATCACCAACTTTCTGTGGAGTCAGTAGCTCCAGACCTCCAGACTTGGTGAGGCCTTCAGATCAGCTCCAGAACAGTGGTAGAGAGCTTCATTAATGGGTTTCCATGGCCCAGCAGCTGCATCTAAGCCTCACATCACCAAGTGCAATGCAAAGCGTTGATGCAGTGGTGTAAAGCAACCACTGCATCAACCACTGGAATCCAGAGCAGTGGAGACGAGTTCTCTGGAGTGGCCAATTACGCTTCTCTGTCTGGACATCCCATGGACCAGTCTGGGTTTGGAGGTTGCCAGGACAACGGTACTTCCTGACTGCATTGTTCCAAGTGTAAAGTTTGGTGGAGGGGGGTTATGGTGTGGGGTTGTTCTTCAGGGGTTGGGCTTGGCCCCTTAGTTCCAGTGAAAGAAACTCTTAATGCTTCAGCAGACCAAGACATTCTGGACTATTTGATGCTCCCAGCTTTGTGGGAACAGTTTGGGGATGGCCCCTTCCTGTTCCAACATGGCTGCCACCAGAGCACAAAGCAAGGTCAGTAAAGACATGGATGATCCAGTCTGGTGTGGAGGAACTGGACTGGCCTGCTCAGAGTCCTGACCTCAACCTGATAGAACACCTTTGGGATAAGTTAGAGTGGAGACTGAGAGCCAGGCCTTCTGGTCCAACATCAGTGTCTGACCTCACAAATGGTCAAAGATTCCCATCAACACACTCCTAAACCTTGTGGAAAGCCTTCCCAGATGAGTTGAAGCTTTTATAGCTGCAAAGGGTGGAACAACTCCATATTAAACCCTATGGATTAAGAATGGGACGTCATTAAAGGTCATGTAAAGGTAGACGTCCCTATACTTTTGACAGTATAGTGTACATTGGAGAATCTGTACAATATCAACAGTGTTCATGTATATCTCTTGTTCATTCCTACATTTTTGCTGCTGAAACTCTGTAAATTTCCCTGTTCTGGGTTCAATAAAGGATATCTTAGCCTATCTAATGAAGATTATGAAGATGATGAAGATGAATAAAAAAAATGAATCAGCTTTTTACCTGAAACTTTATATCTTCAGTTATTAATAAACTCAGACTCACAGACCGATGTGTGTGCTGTGTCTAATCAGTGATTTTCAGTCTGGCCTTGTTGTAATGAGCAAACCTGCTGTGAAATTATTCAGCAAATTAACTGAGTATGATCGTGTGTACTACGGCGTTGTTTGTGTTACTGTGTGTTAATGTGTCTGTGTGTGTTACTGTGTGTGTTCAGTTCTAAACTGAGACGGTGATTGCTAATTTTATTCTGAAACACAGAAAGTCGGTCAGGATAATTTATGACGTTTGTCCTGAAGTGAACTTAGAAAAACCGATAGAAGAGGAGTCACTGATGATAAATGTTTAAAGTTTAGCCTCTCCTTCTAAAGGTTCTGAAGGGCCTGAAGGATCTGAATGTTCTAAAGGCTCTGAAAGTTCTAAAGGCTCTAGAGGAGCAGTGATGGTCTGGGTTAGGGTTAGTTAGGGATTCTCTGAGGAAAGTGAAGATGAACTATGAGGCCTTCAGACCTCACTGTTCCTAATCAATCAACAATCCTGATCAGCAATGATCAGGATTGAAGCAGCAGCCATGACAGAAACAATTATATGTTTATTGACTGACTGTCAGAACTAAAGAGGAATGTCATGAATTTGTTTGAAAAATTCAGGAGTGCAGCAATTTTACCTTTTCCCTCATGTCTTATTCACATGTTTCATTTATTTATTAATCAGCTGAATGTGTTTCATTTATTTATTAATCAGCAGAACGAGACGCAGACCAACAGACAGAGACGTTTCATAACAGAGTCTGATCGGTGAACTCGTGTTTCCACCTGCTGGGGTTTGGACTTTTTGTGTCATTGCAGCTCAGAAACTCAGCGAGTGTTTTTACATCCCTGAAGGCCCGACATGTTTGCAGAAATCACACCAATACAGGTTCAACCTCTGCAGTGACACGACGTCCCAGCTTTAAAAACAAACAGCTGCTCTCTACAGAAGGATGACCATGGTCAGTGGCTGAAAGCTCCAGAGTTGGTCCATCTCAAGTCTCCTCAAAAACTCCAGGTTAGTGAATTTATCTTATTGTAATAAACTGACCATGTGATAGGAGTCTAATATATCCTGACGGCACCAGCACCACTGGATGGTGAAATGCATGCTGGGATGTCTGTCAAAAGGGAGCTGCTGATGTTTAAATGAACATCAGCAGCTCCTGACCTTCCGCTCAGTGATGGTAAAAATTGATCATGGGGAGGACAGACAGATTAGTGCAACATCAGCAGTAAAGTCTGAGCTGTACCGGACCATTGTGGTGAAGAGGAAGCTAAGCCAGAAGCCAAACCTCTCCTTCCACAGACTGGTCTGCGTTCCAACCTTTGGTCAAGAGCTCTGGGCAGAGACGATACAAGCAGCTGAAATGAGTTTCCTCTACAGGGCTTGTTGGTTTCAGCCTCAAAGATACCATGAGGTGCTCAGAGTCGCTGCTCCTTCAAAGATCCAGCCAGCTAGTTCAACACCTGGTTAGGATCCTCCTTCCTTCGGAAGCTTTCAGGTGGGAGAAGAACCCAGGGTGGACCAAGAACTCTGGAGGGACTACACATCTCATCTGGACTGGGAACACCTCAGGATCAAACCTGACTACACATCTCATCTGGACTGGGAACACCTCAGGATCAAACCTGACTACACACCTCATCTGGACTGGGAACACCTCAGGATCAAACCTGACTACACACCTCATCTGGACTGGGAACACCTCAGGATCAAACCTGACTACACATCTCATCTGGCCTGGGAACACCTCAGGATCAAACCTGACTACACACCTCATCTGGTTTGGGAACACCTCAGGATCAAACCTGACTACACACCTCATCTGGACTGGGAACACCTCAGGATCAAACCTGACTACACATCTCATCTGGACTGGGAACACCTCAGGATCAAACCTGACTACACACCTCATCTGGACTGGGAACACCTCAGGATCAAACCTGACTACACACCTCATCTGGACTGGGAACACCTCAGGATCAAACCTGACTACACACTCATCAACACCTCAGGATCAAACCTGACTACACACCTCATCTGACTGGGAACACCTCAGGATCAAACCTGACTACACACCTCATCTGGACTGGGAACACCTCAGGATCAAACCTGACTACACACCTCATCTGGACTGGGAACACCTCAGGATCAAACCTGACTACACATCTCATCTGGACTGGGAACACCTCAGGATCAAACCTGACTACACACCTCATCTGGACTGGGAACACCTCAGGATCAAACCTGACTACACACTCATCTGGACTGGGAACACCTCAGGATCAAACCTGACTACACACCTCATCTGGACTGGGAACACCTCAGGATCAAACCTGACTACACACCTCATCTGGACTGGGAACACCTCAGGATCAAACCTGACTACACACCTCATCTGGACTGGGAACACCTCAGGATCAAACCTGACTACACATCTCATCTGGACTGGGAACACCTCAGGATCAAACCTGACTACACACCTCATCTGGACTGGGAACACCTCAGGATCAAACCTGACTACACACCTCATCTGGACTGGGAACACCTCAGGATCAAACCTGACTACACACCTCATCTGGACTGGGAACACCTCAGGATCAAACCTGACTACACACCTCATCTGGACTGGGAACACCTCAGGATCAAACCTGACTACACACCTCATCTGGACTGGGAACACCTCAGGATCAAACCTGACTACACACCTCACACCTCATCTGGACTGGGAACACCTCAGGATCAAACCTGACTACACACCTCATCTGGACTGGGAACACCTCAGGATCAAACCTGACTACACACCTCATCTGGACTGGGAACACCTCAGGATCAAACCTGACTACACACCTCATCTGGACTGGGAACACCTCAGGATCAAACCTGACTACACACCTCATCAAACCTGAGGAAACTAGAAAACACTGTGCCTTCAGCACAAAATGGTTACCTGACCTCAGCTCAGTTTGGTCTCAGTTAAAGATCTGTTTAAGTTCACTCACAGAAACAAGATGAGAGTTTAGAACATTAACTGCTGAATTACTGTAATACACAAAGACATTCAAGCACACACACACTAATACACACACATATACACACACCAATACACACACCAATACACTCAGCGTGTTAATGGCTCCTGTGGCCAATTACCTCAATTTCAGGTCCTTCAATCAATCAGCCGCTTATCAATACAGACTGAGCTCAGCCAATTACACCACACAGTCTGTGTGTGTGTGTGTGTGTGTGTGTGTGTGTAGGTGTGTGTGTGTCTGTGTCTGTGTGCAGTATAAAGCAGAACCCTGTAAAGATGAGCTATGAGCTGTCCTCTTGAAAATACCCAATTACACCCGGGAGAACTGTGTGTCTATGTGTTTTTGTGTGTGTGTGTTTCTGTGTGTGTGTGTGTGTGTTTCTGTGTGTGTGTGTCTGTGTGTGTGTGTGTGTGTGTGTGTGTCTGTGATTTTGTGTGCGTTTGTGTTCAATAAAGGTCTGTTCTCAGTTTATAGAGTCACTTTATCAAACTGCTTCTGAACACAACAGAGATCAGTGAGTTTACTGACACACCGACTGTGTGTGTGTGTGTGTGTGTGTGTGTGTGTGTGTGTGTGTGCGTGTGTGTGCTTCTGTTTCTTTAGCCTGTTAACTGTCAGGTAGTAGGCGGGGCCTTTGCTGATGCACCTGCAGGGAGAATAATTTCAACTTGTGTGTAGACAGCCTGACTCCCTGTGTAAAATACAATAATAATGTAATGATAATCATAATAGTCTGTCATTGTGTATTAATCACACACACACACACTATGCAGTCCCTCTCTGGTCACCTTCACCAGGGAGGAAGTGCTAAACATTGGAAAGTCCACTACCAGAACTTTTTCTCCAGTTTTCTCTGACTCGGACAGTTTTGCAGAAGTTCTGGTCGAAGGCTCAGGAGCTCTTTATGGGATTTTTCCAAGATGCCGTCGGTGTAAACACGCTGGAGTGCTCGGCAAACTGAGGCAACGGAGATTATGCACTCCGCTCCCCTTCATACATCTGGTGAACATCCGCACCCTGGCAAATAAGATGGACGGACTGCTGCTTCTTAACTCAAGAAACACAGACTTTTGCAGATCTGCCGCCCTGTGCTTCACTGAAACTTGGCTCAGTGAACACATCCTGGACGTCGCCATGATTTCAGATTTTCCAAGCGGACCGCAGCATGAAGCTCTCGGGGAAAACGAAGGGAGGTAGAATCTGTTTCTACATCAGTGAAGGTTGGTGTAGAGATGTCACTGTGGTGTCCAAATGATGTAGCCCCCACCTTAGGACTCTATTCATAAACTGGGAGTTTTCCTTCTTTGTTCTGGTCGGTGTCTGTATCCCAACCCTGAACCCACTCCAGACTGTGGAGATGACTGTGGACTTTAGGAGAAATCCCCTGACACCCATCCCCCTCACCATCCCCAACAGTGTCTGTTGCAGACCTCTCCAGGTTTCTGGGATCCACAATCTCTCGGAATCTGAAGTGGACTCCCCACATAGACTCTGTCCTGAAAAAGGCCCAGCAGAGGTTGGACTTCCTGCGACAGCTCAGGAAGTTTAACCTGCCACAGGAGCTGCTGATCACCTTCTACACCGCCATCATCCAGCCTGTCCTCTGCACCTCCATCACTGTCTGGTTTGGATCGGCCACCCCACAGGACAGGCTCAGACTGCAAAGGACAATCAAGTCTGCAGAGAGGACAACTGGGGCCAACCTGCCCTCCATCCTGGACCTATACCAGTCCAGGGGCAGGAAGTGGTCAGGTGACATCTCTCCTGACCCCTCATACCCAGTATGGGTAACCCCCACTAACCCCCCAACTTGTAAGATCAAAACATATAACCATTTCACATGTCACACCTAAAGGTACAGAACACCAACAGTGAAATACACAAAGCACCATAAGTCCAAGTGCATATATAAATATATATATATATATAAATGTGGTTCTGACCAACACAATACAAATGCAAAAGGGCAATATGTAAATTCTGAGTCTCAACCTGGACGCTGTGGGTGACCACTCAGACCAAGATCATCAAATACTGACAACTTTGAGATGACACTCAGAAATCAACTTCTTCTCTGTGAACAATACTGAACCTTTAAGACACTGACAAATTAGAAATGAATTACCTCAGATGACCAAAACAGGGAACTTACTGGCCCTGATGTGAAGGTTGATACTGAGATCTGAACTGCAGTACACAGGCCAGCTGTGGTCTAAAGGCAGTGGTTGAGATGCACTCAGTCTGGTCCTCAAGTGGTTCTTGTTAAAGTTCATAAGAAAGAATGTTTGCTCACACAGATAAGTGGAGCCAAACAAGCTCAGCGTTTTGTCTGCTATTGTTCGAGTCTCTGGAAACCTGCCTTGATCCAGCTGTCAGTAAAATAAGAGAAAGCTGTTGGTGTCGGCTACAACACTCACTGTCACTCTGCAGCTCAATGAGCTTCACTTGTAGTTGATGCAGAGCATCACCAGGTCCACAGAGAAGGAGAAGACAAGAACAGCATCTCCTTTTCAACAGCTACAGAATCCTGGAAGCTAGCGAACTCTGGCTTCTTCTCGGGGCAAATGTTCTCTGCGATTTTCATGACTCAGTCTTTGATAAACTCACCCAAAGGTTGACCATATTTAGTGATTAGCATCGCCACCTCGTAGCTCGCCTTTGTAGCATTTTCATTTGACTCACAGGCTCATGTGAAAAGCCACTGCTGTGAAGCTAACACAGCTAACAGCTGCTTCACCTTGTCAGCACAGTCTTGATAGCTTGTCATATGCATGAGCATGTTTTGACTGGTCGTGTCTCATTACATTGAATTCTTTATAGAAGGCAACAGACTCTTGGCAAATTAGGCAAACACAACTGTTTTGTATTTCAGTGAAGAATTTCCTCCTGTCCTGGAAGCCACGACCCTCACAGTCAACTTTTCTTTCTGTATCTGCAGTTGCCAGGCTTCAGAAACCATCTGGTCAGGGTCTCACACACGGGGTCACAGGCAGAGGGCGACAACACACTGCTGCTGTCTCCATTCGGTGATACAGGAAGTTGACTTTTGTACCTGAGTGATGTGGTTACTGTTGGACAGCGCTGTCAGGCCGAAAATTATACATTTTATGGCAGAGGCTGTGGGCCGTATAAAACCTAACCACGGGCCACAATTGGCCCCCGGGCCGGACTTTGGACATGCCTGACCTAAACCAACAGCAGCAGTGGTGTGCACTGTGCATTACTGTAAAACCTTGGATTGAATAAAGTGATTAGGACAGCGGTAAGGTGATTACAGTACTGATTATAAAGTGCAGGTAGCATCGCAGCAAAGACTTATCCAGTTACATTACAATAAACATGAGGCAGCAGCAGCGGTCGTTGTATAAACAGCAGCAGAACCACAGTATCTGTGTGTGTATGAAGTTCAGTGTGAGCCGCATGTACTGTAAATACAACTGAATTAAAAATTAACACTATGTACTGAATTATTCAAAACCTGAAACTTGTGTGAGATAATGAAGCTGATGACAGTGTCATAGAATCCTGGCTGTTGACCAGTGTCTGAACCATTGTAACCAGCAGAAACAAATATCAGGGAATATCAGGGACAGAACACTAGTGCATCAAGATCAGCTGGAGATGCTGGAGACCCTGAGACCTCCATCAAGCTCCATGATCACATCTTCCTGGTGCATCACTGAGAGGAGAAGCAGCAGATGAGATTAAGTGTTCAGGACACTGTGTAATAAGCGATTCACACAAATATATCGCACACTCTGTCAGAAACAGGAAGAGAACTACACACGTCTGGATCAGAGGAGCAAAGGATTGTGGGAAGGAGATTAAACAAAGTCTCAGAGAAATCCCACACTCAGTTTCAGGATAATAAATCAGTGTAATGAGCTATTTTACATTTTAGAAAAGCTGGTGAAGCTCAATTATTCACAAACACAAACCGACACAAACAGACACATAACTGAAAGATTTTGGCTGAAACTAGGTTGATGTTACTCCCATTAACTGACATCAATATGAAATTAATTTACAAGAAAATGTTGTCTTAAGGTTGGACTCCACTTTACACTGACGTGTACATTAAGCATCATATAACCCTAACCCTAACCCAACAGAAGTAGACTCTCCTACAAAATCATGTTTAGACTGTATTATATCTCAGTACCACAGAGTACTTCATCTGATGAACAACACTTACAAAGACAATACGCAAATTTAGGCCCCAAAGAGGAAACTCAAAGAACCAAAGCCACCATCTGGAGCCAGGCCTGGCAGGTGAGTTCACTGACGGGCATCTGGTGGCCAAGACTTGAAACATGAGCTTGGTTGGGCTTGGGGCCATGCCCAGTGGGCCCACCACTCACAGGAGTCAGCATTGGGGTCAGGCGCTTTGCAAGCTGCATGACAGGAAGGGGCACCTGGCCCTGTTGATCCCTGGTGGTAGACTGGTTTAGGGGATGAGGAACATCACCTCTCTTGTGGGAAAGGAACCAGGGCTGGTGTGGGAGACATAACAGTACCGGCTACATATAGCTGGCCTCACCTCCATGAATAGCAAAGATTCTGAACCCAAACTTCATGAGAGGGGTTGGACTGTTCTTTTCTGGAGCTGCCCAGGAAGAGAAGCATCGGGCGGGTATGGGGATACCCATAAGTCCCCGTTTGAGCAACACAGTAATGGAGTTCTCCCCAGAGAATGAGAGGTTTGCCTCTCTGCAACTATAAGTCTCTGAGGGGAAAGCTCTAAGTACTGTCTATGCTTACAAATCAAAAAGCAGCTCAGAGTACTCGGCCTTCTTGGAGTCTATGGGTGGTGTCCTGGAAGAGGTTCTACTTGGAGACTCCATAGTTCCCCTTGTGACTTAAACACTCATGTGGGAAATGATGGAGAAACCTGGAGGGGGTGAGTGGGAGGAACAGCCTGTCTGATCTGAACCTGAGTGGAGTTTATTATTGGACTTCATGGATGCCCAGACTGAACATGACGTTTGAGCATAAGGTCGCTCATAAATGTATTTGGTACCAAAGCACCTTAGGCTGAAGGTTGATGATGAGTTTTGTGTTCATATCATCAGATCTGCAGCTGTCAACTGATCACCACCTAGTGGTGAGTTGGTTCAGATGGAAGGCTGCTGGACAGATCTGGTAAACCCAAATGTGTAATGAAGGTGAATTATGAATGTGTGGCGTGACCCCTGTTCGTAGGATTTATAACTCCCACCTCTAGAAGAATTTCTTTTGCCTCCCAGTGGAGGTTGGAGACATGCAATCCGATTGGGCCATGTTCCAAGTTTCCATTGCAGATGCAGCTGTGAGGAGCTTTGGCCAGAAAGTCACTGATGTCTGTCATGGTGACAACCTGAAGACCTGTAGGTGGACACCAGCAGTGAAGGAGACCATCAGGGTGAAGACGTAAATCTTTCAGGCCTGGTTGGCTGGGGCTCTCCTGAAGCAGCAAACAGGTACCGGGAAGCCAGAAGGGCTGCAGCCACGGCAGGTATGGAAGCAAAAACTCGGGTGTTGGAGGAGTTCAGGGAAGCTTTGCAGAAGGACTCTTGGTCATCCTCAGGGCAGTTCTGGAAAACTGTTCAGCGTCTCAGGAAGGGAAGGCAGGGACCAGAAAGAACTGATGACCTGAACTGGAGACACTGTCAAACACTAGGAAGACCATTTGGAGGAGCTCCTAAACCCAGACATGTGGTCTTTGGATGAGAGTCTGAACACTCAGGAGACGCCTTGCCCATATTACTGGGATAGTTAAGAACCTCCTCTGGGACAAGACACCAGGTATAGACAAGATTCACCCTGACATGCTGAAGGTTCTGGACACTGAAAATCAAACTGGGCATTTCCTGAGATCATTCGCCTCCCTTCAGACATTTGGTGGTTGGCTGTGGCCTTCCTGATTTTCTGTCCTTAGTTTCCCAAGCTCAGCTTTGGATTCTGTGGCATGTGCTCTTGTGAGCTCCTGTATAAGAGTTTGAATTTGTTGTTCAAGTTGTCATTCTTGTCTTTTGAGGTTTCCTGTTTACCTGAGCTCTTTTTTTCTGCAGGACAGTGGCGTTTGAAATATATCTTTTGAAGAGTTTTTAGTGTTTTAGTGTTTGATCTATTGTCTCCAACATGGCATCACTGGAAGTCTGGACGTTGGATTTTTAATTGGTTAAGTCATTAAAAGTTTCTAATCGACTAAAGCAGTAAAAGTAACCTGGTTCTGATCAGGTACAGATTATAATAAAACCAGTTCAGTCACTCATCCTTGGTGCGGAAACATAAAATCTGGAAGAAAGATTTTTCAATGCCTAACTGGACGCTCGACTGTCTGCTGTTGTTTATATTTTGTTTGAGTTGATGCTGCTGTTAGTTTATTTTCAATAATGACACGCTGAGCTGCAGATTTGTCTCGCTGCTGCAGGAAACCAGAGCAGATGCTGCTGCTGCAGATCCACAGCGGCATGAAATCATGTCAGGCTGGATAGTAATTGGCAAAAATGGAAAAATGAAAAACAGAACTTGAGAGCAGGTGAACAACAGATGGATGAGGAGGTGATAGAGTCTGTCAGACACAACGAGCTGCAGAGCAACACTGTACCGGAGACTACATATCCCATGATACAGCCGCAGATGTCTACCTGCCTCTCTCACTTTGTTCCATTTTAAATGGTAAAACACCTGTAATACAAAGTCCTGTATTGCATGTTGTGAGCATGCTCAGTTGCTAAGTTCAGCCCAGGCTGTTCAGCGGTGTGATGTTATGCAGAGAGAAGCATCTCCCTCAATGGACCCGTCTTTGATCCCGTCATGTCACTAGTTCAATAAATGATGACATTTTTTTAAAGTGCAGCAGTTAAATAATAAAACATCAGTGTTACTTAACCTGATCAGGCTGTCACGTCCACATGGTCACTGATGAGACTGATCACATGTCAAAACAAATCCAGCCACTTTGCTAACCGATGTAACCAGTTAAACAGGTGGAGAGCATGTTGGTAGTTTTACAGTAACAGAACTAAACCTGTCAACTTCTTCATCCAAGGACCAGGACCAGGACCAAGATCAGAACCAGGACAAGGACCAGGACCAGGACCAGGATCACGACCAGGACCGGGATCAGGACCAGGTTTATAGTCTGTTTAAAGCTGCAGGAGCCTGAATAGCCCAGTTTATTTTCTCCTTCTGAATCAGATCTAATCTAGAACCAGTAAAGCATCCAGAAACATGCAGAACCGACAACAGATCCAATACCTAAAGTGCTACCTGTTCTAGCAACAGAACCAGAATCTGTTATTGAACCAGAAACACACATGGTCAATGCGATTGTTGTTAACATGAGTTCAATCAGTGGTTGCAAAAAGAAAGCTATCAGTCAAAACAGAGGCAGACAGCAGAGTGGTGTCAGCACCCGTCAGATCTGACAGCCTTTTTAAGTCAGCTGTGTCGGATCTCACTCTGCATATCGACTGTATTGATCAAGAACCTGCTACTGATTGATTACTGAATGCAAATACATTAACTTGAAGACAAAAGGTGACTCACCTGTAGGAGGAGGTGCAGTGAGAACAGGCAGGTGGACAGGAGACACCGATAAGATGGATGAGGATGAAGACAAGGAGTCCTCTGGTTCAGGATCTCTGGGCTTGTTAGCTTCTCTTCTGACTCGATCTGGACACAGAAAAACATTCTGATCCTGAACTGATCAATGACACGTCAACGCCTCCTGAAAATACCAACGAGATGTCTGTCCTCAGGTCCAGGTGTCCGTCTGTCTCTATCTATCGTCCATCCGTCCATACGTCTATCTGTCTATCTGTCTGTCTGTATCAATTGTCCATCCGTCTATCTGTCTATCTGTCTGTCTGTATCAATTGTCCATCCGTCTATCTGTCTATCTGTCTGTCTGTATCAATTGTCCATCCGTCTATCTGTCTATCTGTCTGTCTGTATCAATTGTCCATCCGTCTATCTGTCTATCTGTCTGTCTG
This sequence comes from Dascyllus trimaculatus, assembly GCA_024666655.1. Lineage (NCBI taxonomy): Eukaryota > Metazoa > Chordata > Actinopteri > Pomacentridae > Dascyllus > Dascyllus trimaculatus. The sequence continues at coordinate 26,663 of JAMOIN010001101.1, forward strand.
TATCAATTGTCCATACATCCGTCTATCTGTCCATCTGTCTGTCTGTATCAATTGTCCATACGTCTATCTGTCTATCTGTCTGTCTGTATCAATTGTCCATACATCCGTCTATCTGTCCATCTGTCTGTCTGTATCAATTGTCCATACGTCTATCTGTCTGTCTGTCTGTCTGTATCTATCGTCCATACATCCGTCTAGCCATGTATCTGTCTGTCTGTAAAAGTTCTCACGTTAGCTCGGCAGGAAGAACTAAGCAGAGGGTTTTTCCTACACAAATTTTAGTTGAATGACATGTGCCTTTCCTCTAGCGCCACCCTCAGGACAAACTTCACATGTTCAGCTCCACTACCTTTCAGACTCCTGCAGTGAAGTTGCCATCTTCCAGGACTGATCAGAAAGTCACACACCATTGCAGAGATTCCAGTGACAGTGAAGAGGATGTCCAGCTTGTGAAGAAGAAAGCTCACAGGTCCAACCTGTGGTTTCACTCGTGTCATATTCTAATGTACTTGCAGTGTTAATTCAGATCTGTGTGTGTCCTGGATGTGTTTTCAGATCAGTCCGCCTCCACATGTTTGTGCTCCTTTCAAGAAACACTGACCTAAATCTGTTCACGGCAGCAGCAACAATAAAACATCTGTGTGAAGATGTTTAATGCAGCACGATGCTCAGCTCGTGTTCACAAACACTCATAATGATGAATTTACAGAGATCAAAGACGTCTTTAATAATCTGTACTTCATGAGCAGCCTGCACAGTATAATGTACTGCATTCAGTCTACTACATCACACTGCAGCAAATCATAGTTTAAAAACCTGTGAACATCCACTGGGTTACTGCCGTTACTGGTTTCTCCTTAAATGATGACGGTCTGTTGAAAGTGTCGCCGGTAGTTACGACAGCTGATCTAAAAACAGGAGAGCGTAGCTGTCCCCGGTAAAGCCCAGTGTTTGTGTTTCATTCATTTGTTCACACAGTCACGTTTATCTATGAATGAACAAGTCACACATAAGAAATAGTCACAACAGTAATGAATGTGTTGAGCTGCAGTTCACTATCAACAGTCAGTCATCGGTGGTTGCAGCCAGTTGTTTATCTACCTGATGGGGATCAGCACATCTGAGCTGTTGATATGTAAATATTCTCACAGACCAGGACAGTGACGTTTCTGAGCCGTCTGAACTTACAGAGTTCATCTGATGCTTTAGCCTCACATTAAACAAGCACATTTTCACAAACTACATCATGTTTCCATTCCAGTGAAGCCTCACATATGCACATCAGCTTTTCCATTTGGGAAAATCTTCCCAATATATTTATAATATACGACTTTAAACTGCACTGGGATGGAGGACATTTTCTCTTCTGACTGGACGTGTCGTTTGTTAGAATACAGTGTTCAGGTGGACACTCTCTAAATGGAAACCTGACCGGTCTTGTCTCTGATTCCCTGACGTCTCGCCTGTATGAACCCGTACCTGAATAAACCCGATGTCTCTGTTTTGTTGCATGTCTTGGTTTTGTCTTTTCAAAGCTGGACCGTTTCTCTTCTTGTTATTCTCATTATGTCCGTTTCAAACTGCAGATTATGACACTCAATGTAAATGTGTTTAAACTGATGTTTGGTGGCTGTAGGTAAAATGCTATGTTCACCTTCATCCTCTGGTTGTATAATAGCACATCCAGGCTTTGTTTTAAAGCCATCATCGTTTTTTATAGCACAGGCTCATTGCTGGAGACATCACGAGTTTTGATTCCCTGCCATGCTGTTTGTGAATTTCAGTCCAAGTTTAGCAGAATTGAATTTTACATGGAGATGTTTTCCATCTGTAAGCATGTAGTGACAATCTGAGACAAATCAATCATGACAAACTATAAACAGAAAAGAAACTGAGCCTCTGCCAGGAAACATCAACAACACGAATGCCCTCCCACGTTCAACAAAATAAAAGCAAATTTAATCTGCATTTGTTGGCTTCCAGAAGCCTCCGACTGCATCTGAACATCCTCTCAAACAATTTAGCAGAGAGGCTGCAGAGGGAAACAGATGATTCCAATGCATCTGTGAGTGAAAACCAACTGAGAAATTAAAATACGTGCCAGTGCTCAGTCTCTGCTTTAATACTGTTTCAGTGTGGCGTCTATCAGAGCTCATCCTGCAGAGTCATGGCCTGTTCTGGCTGCACAGAGAACAACAAGAACAGTGCTGAGTCTCTAGAACTGTTCACACTTAAGGCATAAGGAGAAATTCCCTTGTTACTGTCCTACATGTAGTGTAGAAAAAGATTCAGCATGTCCCAGTACACACTATGTCAAATACAGCATGTCAAAAACACCAGCATGTCCTTCTAGTTTGACTATTCTGACCATAATTCTGTGCAGCAGAAGATACGTCACACTGGTCACAGCGAGCATCAGCAAAGACAGACGACGGCTCATCTCACACCACAGGCTACAGATATGAGAAACACTGATACTGAAGGTAACTAGTTAAGGATGTATTGGAAGGAAAAACAGGTTGGTTTGGACCAGTCTGGTGGGCTGCAGCTATTTGTAGTTTACCCGTCATCTGGTCCCTGACTTCAGCTGTGAAGGCAGCAGCTCCTCTGTGGAAACATGAACATCCTGCTAAAACTGCACCGCGTCTGTGGGGAGGAGCTGCCTTAAGGAGAAACTTGGGAAATGAATATCGCCTACCTCATGGTTCCAGAATAACATTAAGAAACACATCAGAGCGATGAGGCTGAGCTGGTGGAAGACAATCTGTAGCAGATGATGAAGGAACAGTGTCGATGGGATGTGGCCGAGGCTCCCCTTTCTAATTTTCCTTTGAAAACACGCCCTGAAGTTTGACTCAATTAAATAATTTCTAATACAAGTAGTAAACTGCAAACAACATAAAACAGAGAGAGGAGTGGACTCTGATATTCTTTTCATCCAGCTCTAATTATGGCAGCTCCTCTCTGAAAACAGCAGCCGTCTCACAGGTGGATTCAGCATCCTCCAAAAAGCACATCCAGTAAACCAGTAAATCCTTCAGTAAACGTCCTGCGTTAACTGAAAACTGCCTGTGACTAACAACAACACAAAATCCCTGACTTCTGCACATGTTTAACCAGAAAATGTACAATAACTTAAGCAATATTTTACTTGCGTGTGTCATGATTGGGGTAGACGATGCGTACCCATGGTTTGTGTGCTTTACTGTAGAACCACATCTGGAGAGAGGTGGGGTTTGTTCTGGGTCTCCAGAATAAAATGGGGACAGAAGGAAGTTGTAAGGGAAGTATCAGGGGTTAGGGTTAGGGTTGTTGTGTGGGTGATTTGGGGTTTTGGAATATAGTCCTTGTTTCTTTCGCTTTGTCTTTCATTATTTGAATTTTTGTATAACCTTGTTGCCAGTGTCACATTCAATAATAAAAGCAGTTGGATCTGAGCTCCTAGTGGCTCTGATTAAACACCTGATCCAGATGAACCACTGAGGAAGTGCAGCACGTTTAGTCTTTATGTTGGACTCCAAATTCATGAGCTTTTTGTTGACTGTCATGAAGAGAAGCATTTACAAACCAGTTCAGTTAAAGTCCATTTGTTTGTCAGATCTGGATATTGGTAATAAATTGCCAGTTGGGTTCGTAACTAAGCAACTTAAGCAGACTCTGACGTAGTCTGTGTATGTAGAATATTGAGGTCTGGCCTGAATGGCAGCGCCGACAGCCACCTCCAGATAATTTAACCGTTATTTAGAGGGTTATCGGTGGTTTAGACCTCTTAGACATTACACCAGAGACGCTGGAGGAAGTATTCAGCTTCAAAAGTAGCAACAGTGCAATATAAAACAGTCTATCACAAGGACACGTTGACTATGTCTTCATTCAAAAAATGTCTCTCTGAGCCCTGAAGCACAGTACAGGGCTGCTACCGAAGACGGGTTCATGTGAGCGCGACATTGAACTGCTGGAGACACCAACTCTTTCATAAACTCATGGCCAATATAACAGAGTGTCACATTCTATCAGCTCATGATCTCTTTTTATGTAACATTTTCATCCATTAGGAAAACAGTAACTACAGCTGTGAGATAAATGTAGGGATAATCATGCTGTGCTTCCATTAGTTTTACAGTTAGCAAACAAAATTCAGCCTTGTATGACTGGTGTCTCATGAAAGGAACAGAAAAAGAAAACACCTGCAGACAACAGCATCTATGAAAAATATTTACTTCAAAATGCAAAGCTCTTACAGCCTCTGACAAGTGTCGGTCAACCTGCAGCAGAGGCAACAAGCTAACAGGCTAACCTAGCACTGAGTCTGCAGTCTGTTTGTAAAACACGGGTCTAGGTTGAAATAAACCCTTTAACAACATCAAGAATGTCCTAGTTGATCTGTTCAACACTGTTCAATGTGCAGGCTGCAGTTTGACATGGCAGCAGGTCTGCAGGTTCATAAAACAGCAGAAGCTCAGGTAAACCCTGAGGGACCAACATGCATCAGTCCATCACCGCCTGCCCTGATTTAAACTAAACTTTGTCATAGAGAACTCAGTGGAGCAATGAACAAGTCCAGCTCAGTTCTACAGTACTCCAGATAGATGTCTCACGTCAAGGTCGATATGTAGAAGATTTAGAGTCATAAACTTTGGATAGAAGTCTGATTGCTTTAGACCCTGTAGCTGGACATGTGGACACTCAGATTGTATTCATGGACTTATGCTTTGAATACTGTGAACAGTTACTGCACAGCCCAGTGGAGCTCCAGATCAGAACATCACTGGATTTATGCAGGACAGGTGCTTATAAATCATTTTAAATCCAGTAGGTTGATTTAAACATTGGTTCTGTCAAACTAAACTAAAATGTCTCAGATGTAACTCTCCTCTGATGTTTCTTCTAGAATGTGCAGATCTATGAAGTCTCTCTGCAGCTCAGCACACCAGCTCACCATGGCTCTGCTCCAGCTCTGTAAAGCTACGTTGTCCTATCAGAGGAACTCAGACAGTGATGGTGCAGCAGAACAAAGATCCAGCTGACAGCATCGGTTGTTTAGGTTTGATCTAAACTCTGGACGTGTTTCTGAGACGTCATCAGGACAGTCTGAAGGTGGAAACACGAGGCTTGGTCCTGCGTCAGCAATGGAGTAACACTTTTAAAGCACATTGAAGACGTTTATCTCGAGCTCAACATCACCCAGACCAGAGAGCTGTGCTGAGAGAAACTGGGTCCACAACAGATACCTCACCATCAAATGCTGGCTGCTACATAGAGTCATCCACAAAGCTTGGGATGGAGATAGACACCAGTTTGTACATTCAAAGAGTGAATAAGGAATACGGATATGAAAACGGTAAACTGCAGCAAAGTAGTAAAAAGAATAGTACATTGGAGGAAAGACTAAAGGCAAGAAACGTGAAACAAATAAAATTGCCAAAATGAAAATGAAAGTAGAAACAATAACAGATTAAAAGGCAGGGACAGAACATTAAAAATCAATTAACAGACTGAAAAGCAAGAGACAAACGGTGTGTATTAAATCTGGTTTCAGTTTATCGATGGAGACCCTCTATGGGAGAACATTCCAGAGTCTGACCAGCCGTCCATTTTAGGTTGCTGTGTTTCGACACCACGATTCATGAGATGAAACACGTCTGTAGTCTCAGATCTGAAATAGCACGCATTTCCCATCATGCTTCACTGGGTGACTTCAAATTGACCAATCATCCTCACATTACATGATAGCAGTGGTGTGTGTGTCACAGCAGAAAACACACACATTCACCTCCGAGCAGCGAGCCACACAGCCAATTACCTCTCAGAAATGAGCTCTGTTGTCATGGCAACATGGCAGACCTGAATGCAGCATCCCAGAACACATCCGACCTCCAGGAGTCACTGGTTCAATTCCAGACAAGCTGCGTGCTGATTGGCCACCTACGGGAAGCCCCACCTTTCAGAAGGTACATTTAAACAGAATCATTCGCTGTAAACAGAACCTGAGAAGATCCGCCTGATCTGATTGGACGGCCAATCAACACACTTCTGTCTCTGTGGGCGTGCTCCAAAGTCTGACGGCAGGTTACAGTCTGATTGGACGACACCATGCAGCAGATACACTGCAGGTGTAAGATACCGCTGGACTAATGGCAACAAGCAGCAGTTGGTGTGTTAGTTGGTTGTGTTTAAGGTTGTGTGAGACCAATCTGGGCAATGATGACTCTCCAGGCTGAAGACCCTCATACTTATTCTGACACTCTGTCGTCACCTTTGGAGAGGACTTTGTGAGCATCAGATGCCGCTCCGGTATAGTCGGGAGTTTCTGCTTCTTCGGTCCATCGGCGAGGGAGCTGTGGACTCCACGTCAGCTTTTCCTGCCGAGATCGTTCGTATGGCCCCTGAAGGAAATGGAAGCGGGACTTCTAGGCCAACAAAGGCCAGGAAAAGGGGCAGACGAGGCAGCGTACTTCCAGGCCACCAGAGGATCCCCCTGTCCTCAATGATCCTCACCAACGTCCAGTCTTTCCGTAACAAGGTGGACAACTTACAGGCGAACGTCAAGTTTCTGTCGGAGTACAGGAATGCCTGTCCCCTGACGGAGATGTGGCTCGAGCAGCAGGAGTTACAAGGTGATCTGGAAATTAATGGCTTCAGTGACCTGCTGCGACTTAAAGAGACCCGGCAGTGACACGGGAATCACTTGGAGGTGGTCTCTGCTTATATGTTAATAGAAACTGGTGCAGCACTGTTGTGGTCAGGAAAAGCTGTGCACTCCTCATGTCAAACCTCTGTCTGTTTGCCTGTGGCCGTTTTACTTACGGAAGAGTTTTCACAGGTTTATATTACTCTTACCTACATCCTTCCAAAAGCTAATGTTGACATGGCTATATGGCTGATCTTGGACACTGAAGGCAGGACATCACCCTGGATGCGCCCTACTTTGGGATGGGTGATTTTAGCCACCGTAAGCCTGGACAGGCACAAACCAGTCAAAAACATAGTAAGTCAAAGCCCCAGTTGTTTTAACCAGGGAGATGTCACCCGCAGTAAGGAGCTGCAGAAGCAAGTTAAGGAACTTAAGCTTGCTAAACTGCAGTATGAGGACAAAGTGGAAACCCAGCTCAGTACTGGAAAGTCATGCCTGGCCTGGGAGGGTGTACAATCTATAATGGGCATTATCTCCAAGGAGTGCCCCATTTCCTTTGATGGCAAGTCCGACTCCGAACTTCCAAATGATCGTAACAGCTTTTATAATTGTTTTAGAACTCCTGATTTTAAAAAAGAACTGTCCACATATAGTACTGCTTGCACAGGGCAGATAGACACACACATGGACAGGGGCATGGTAACTGTGCAGAACCCCTGGTCGATATATTTTCCTTCATTTTTAGAAAGCCACTTAGACTTCATAGAGTCCATCACCTCTGGAAGGAATCGATTCTTGTTCCAGTGCCTAAGTCTGAAGCCCCAAAATGCCTATAGGACTTTCATCTGGTGGCACTGGTTATGAAAACCTTTGAAAAAATAATCAAAGATGAGACTGTGGGGGCAACTCAGGTGGACTGGGACCCACTATAGTTTGATTACAGGTCTGGTAGGGTGCTGAGGATGCCACATGTACCCTGCTTCATGGTCCTGGGACATTTGGAGGGAGAAACGACCTTTTATTGACTTGTCTTCAGCTCTAAACTGCATCCAACCTCACATTTTACCAGATCGTCTCACCAGCTTTTATAACACTGACCCTGGCTCAGTGTCGCAGCTGGTTGACTTTTAGGGGACAGATCTCAGAAACTGAGAGTAAACATCATTTTATCTGATGAACTTTTATCTTCCAGCGGTTCCCTCCAGGGGTTTGTCCTTTCATCACTTTTATTTGTTTTATGTACTAATGGATGTCAGAGCCACTACCTGGATGGAAGCATCACTAGGTTTGCTGAAGACTCTATCATCGTGTCTGCTCAGTGATGACGTCATCGACCATGGGCCAGTGGTCGATGATGTCACAGATTGGTGTAAATAATCTTATCTGAGCATAAATGTGTCAAAAACTAAAGCAATGCTCATCGATTTTAGAACGAACCCTCCACCTGCCCCCCTGTTTTTATCCATGGTCAGGGTTGAGGAGTCCAGCAGCATCAGTACCTGGGAGCTATAATCAACAACCAACTAAACCTTGACTCAGATACTGGGGTTGTTCATGGAAAGGCTCATCAGCGTTCGTATTTCTATTGCAAACTCAGAAGGTTCAATGTCGACAGCTCTTTTATGAAAATGTTCTATTCTTGTTTTACTGTACCTGTTTTAACTTTTGCTTTTATCTGTGGTTTGGGTCTCTTACCCTGTAAAACAAGAACCGGTTGGAGGGAATTCTTAAAGTAGGTTTAAAGGGGACTGACCTGAGAAACCTCTCAGAGCTTCAGGGAGTCAGAGCCTTTAAAAGGCCCAGTCAGTCCCAGCAGACAGAAGTCCTCCTCTGTGTGGCGACTTTAATCTGCTGCCCTCAGGTTGCAGATGCCGTCTATGTAGGAGCAGCACCGACAGATTTAAAACTCATTTGTCCCTGCTACCACTGTGCTTTTAAACAGCACTATGTAATTTTATGTTATTATAATTTATTTTATTCTTATTTTATGTGACTTTATCATCGTGGTTCTTTTGTCTTGAAATTTATTTTGTTACTTTCAGTCTATTTTCTTTTTATTGTCATATTTTTCATCTGTTGTGTGGCCTTGGAGTGTGGGGAGATTGTGTACCGCTGTGATGTACTGCTGACCAAATGCAACACATGTAACATGACACCTGCTTCTTCACATGTCAGCCTGATGGTGCAAAACATGAGCTGCATGGCATGAATTAAAAACACACAAACACATCCATCCGCCTGCAACAGGTGACGTCTTACCTGAGAGTCGAGCGGGACACAGCAGCAGGCGGGACCTGGTGGTGCGTCCACCTGGTCTCGGGATAACCTGATTGGTTAGCAGCAGGGGTTTGTCTCTCTGCAAGAACACGCTCACCTCCTCTGGAGAGATCCAACCATCAGCGAGCTGCAAACATCGCATCAGTTTAGCATGAAGTTAGCACGATGACAGCATCATGTTAGCATCATGTTGATATGATGTTAGCATGTTGATAGCATCATGTTAGCAATGTGTTAGTATGATGCTGGCATCATGTTAGCGGAATATTGATGTCAGGTTAGCATCATGTCAGGTAAGCATGTGTGTATTTGTGTGTGTTTTTGTTTGTGAGAGTGTGTACCTTGGGTGGAGGATGACGAAGATGAAGAGGTGAAGACTGGTAGAACGGTGGAAGCAAAGGAACGATTTCAACTGCTGGACGTTCCCACTGAAACAGCAAACAACAGAAACCATTTGTTTCTGCTCCAACATTAGAAACCATCAGACACTGTGACAAGCCATTAGAACCACATAAAAAACAGATGAATCACAGAAAGAACCATTAGAACCACGTGTAGAACCACAGGTATCTAATAAAGAACCTTTAGAACTACATGTAGAACCAGAGGCATCTAATAAAGAACCTTTAGAACTACATGTAGAACCAGAGGCATTTAATAAAGAACCATGAGAACCACATGTAGAACCAGAGGCATCTAATAAAGAACCTTTAGAACTACATGTAGAACCAGAGGCATCTAATAAAGAACCATTAGAACTACATGTAGAACCAGAGGCATCTAATAAAGAACCATTAGAACCATATGTAGAACCAGAGGCATTTAATAAAGAACCATTAGAACCACATGTAGAACCAGAGGCATCGAATAAAGAACCATTAGAACCACATGTAGAAACAGAGGCATCTAATAAAGAACCTTTAGAACCACACGTAGAACCAGAGGCATCTAATAAAGAACCATGAGAACCACATGTAGAACCAGAGGCATCGAATAAAGAACCATTAGAACCACACGTAGAACCAGAGGCATCTAATAAAGAACCATTAGAACCACACGTAGAACCAGAGGCATCTAATAAAGAACCTTTAGAACTACATGTAGAACCAGAGGCATCTAATAAAGAACCATTAGAACTACATGTAGAACCAGAGGCATCTAATAAAGAACCATTAGAACTACATGTAGAACCAGAGGCATCTAATAAAGAACCATTAGAACCACATGTAGAACCAGATGCCTTCCTGAGCTTTCTACTCTACTCCACAGGCCAGAAGAAGCAGTTCAAAGCCGCGGCTCCCTGAACATGGAACCCTCTAACCTTACTTGTTGGATTTTCCAGCCAGCTGACGGTGTCTCCCTCATTACAGCAAACGTCCACCTGTGAAGACGTACAGGTGAGAGCACAGGTGCCGGTTCCTGAGCAGGTTCTACATCCAGCGCTGTGACTTCAGAATGACCTGCAGCTTCATCCATCTGTCCTCTGTTCCTGCCCAGTCTCATGTCACATTTGAGGCTTTCAGTCAGTTTTCTTTGCTCAACACAAACACACATCAGAAGGTCTGCTGATAAGATGTTGAAGTCTGTCGCTGGAGTTTATGCAGAAAGAATTAAAGAGGAGCTGCATGAGATAATTAACACGCCACCAATAATTAACAGACAATTATTCACTTTGCCCTCAGGGATCATTAAAGTTTCATCTTATCTCCATCCTGCAGAGGAAGCAGCACTCACTTAAAGACACTTCAGATGAGACTGAAGCGACGTGAGCCGATAAACGCTTTGAAGCCATCAGGTCTCATCAATCCACCATCAGGTCTCATGAATCCACCATCAGGTCTCATCAATCCACCATCAGGTCTCATGAATCATCCATCAGGTCTCATCAATCCACCATCAGGTCTCATGAATCATCCATCAGGTCTCATCAATCCACCATCAGGTCTCATGAATCATCCATCAGGTCTCATCAATCCACAATCAGGTCTCATGAATCATCCATCAGGTCTCATGAATCCACCATCAGGTCTCATGAATCCACCATCAGCTCTCATGAATCATCCATCAGCTCTCATGAATCCACCATCAGCTCTCATGAATCATCCATCAGCTCTCATGAATCATCCATCAGGTCTCATGAATCATCCATCAGGTCTCATGAATCCACCATCAGGTCTCATGAATCATCCATCAGGTCTCATGAATCCACCATCAGCTCTCATGAATCCACCATCAGGTCTCATGAATCATCCATCAGGTCTCATCAATCCACAATCAGGTCTCATGAATCATCCATCAGGTCTCATGAATCATCCATCAGGTCTCATCAATCCACCATCAGGTCTCATCAATCCACCATCAGGTCTCATCAATCCACCATCAGGTCTCATCAATCCACCATCAGGTCTGTCTGACAGTCTGATCCTGGTGTTTCAGGTTAGGGTTAACTCTTCACCTTCACTAGAATCAAATGAGCTGCTGTGAACGCTGCTGACTGGACCGGTTCTGATCAGAACCCGTCTCAGATTTCTGACCGACTGGATCCCGACTCACTCTGATGTCGGGCAGACAGAAACCAACCAGATCGAGGCGACCACAAGGCCTGCTGGGAAACGTGTGACTCTCAGCTGATCTAACAGTGTAATTCAGATGTTATCGGTCTGACAAGACAGAAACGCTCAGCTCATGCTGGAGCTGACAGTCCACAGTACGAACACCAGTAAAGCCTTCAGTGTCACAGATTAAACATCTGCACACACGTGAAGCGCTGACAGACATCTGACGACCACAGTCTCACACTTGTTCTCTCGGAGTGTTTCCACTGTCGATAACATTTACGTGTATTTATATCCTCAGAGAACGTCTGGTCATCTGATGGAAACCAGAACTCGATGATCACATCAGTTAATGTGTGAACAGTGATTAAACAAGAGAGACACCAGCTGTGTTACCTGTACCAGGTGTGTGTGTTCAAGAATATGGTATGTTACCTGTATCAGGTGTGTGTTCAGACATATGGTGTGTTACCTGTATCAGGTGTGTGTGTTCAGATATATAGTGTGTTACCTGTATCAGGTGTGTGTGTTCAGGTACCCACACAGCTGGGGGGTAGAACAATAGAGGAGGCGTGGCCTGGTATGTGGCTGCTGACCAGCTTGCCATCCAAAACCACTGTGGGGCGGGGTCACTGCTGATGGACAGCCAGGGTGTGGTGGTTACCATGCCAACTGGCTGACCTTTAACCCTGGAGACTGGCAGCATCATGATGACATCACCACCTGTGCAAACACACACACCAATCAGGACTGAGCACCAGCAACCAGAAGATCCTGACTGACTGATTGATACTGACTGATCCTGACTGTCTATTGACTGATTGATAGCTGATGTCTGATCCAGACTGACTGATCCTGACTGACTGATTGATATCGACTGATTGGTCTTGAATGACTGATCATTAACGACTGATTGATCCTGACTAAGCCTGACTGACTGTTTCTGACTGACAGAAAAACATCCTGACAACAGTTTCTGAAAAACTGTGAGAACAACTACAGGAGTGTGGTATTAATACTACATCAGCACCTCATCAATACTTTAGTCCTCCTTCATCAATCCTGAGTCAAAACAACAACAGTGCAATGTAAATGCTGTATCAATAAGTCATTAATGCAAAATCAATAGCTCATGAATACTGTACCACCATCAGTGACATATCACCCTCCTGTGTTAATAATAAAGAGGTACCATTAAAACACATCAATACTTAATATGATGCAGCTGAACAAGAAGAACCGAACATGGAGCTGCAGCTTCTGGCTGACGACCGTTATTAAGAACCAGTCACTGAAACACGATTGATCAGACCAATTATCTGATCACCCTGATCACCTCCGACCAGCTGACATAATCACACTGTCTGCCTCTAAACTGGTTCTGTGATCGTCACTGATTCATATCAGGGTTCTGTTGGGTTCTGTCTGTCAATGTGAACTTAACTGGTGCATGGACAGACAGAACCCTGACGTAAACATTAGTCTGGATAACAGGAGGAGACAGAACCCAACAGAACCCAACAGAACATAACAGAACCCAACAGAACCCTGATGTAAACATTAGTCTGGATGACAGGAGGAGACAGAACCCAACAGAACCCAACAGAACATAACAGAACCCAACAGAACCCTGATGTAAACATTGGTCTGGATGACAGGAGGAGACAGAACCCAGCAGAACCCAACAGAACATAACAGAACCCAACAGAACCCTGATGTAAACATTGGTCTGGATGACAAGAGGAGACAGAACACAACAGAACCCAACAGAACCCTGATGTAAACATTGGTCTGGATGACAAGAGGAGACAGAACACAACAGAACCCTGACGTAAACATTAGTCTGGATAACAGGAGGAGACAGAACCCAACAGAACCCTGATGTAAACATTAGTCTGGATAACAGGAGGAGACAGAACCCAACAGAACCCTGATGTAAACATTAGTCTGGATAACAGGAGGAGACAGAACCCAACAGAACCCTGATGTAAACATTGGTCTGGATAACAGGAGGAGACAGAACCCAACAGAACCCAACAGAACCCTGATGTAAAAATTGGTCTGGATAACAGGAGGAGACAGAACCCAACAGAACCCAACAGAACCCTGATGTAAACATTAGTCTGGATAACAGGAGGAGACAGAACCCAACAGAACCCTGATGTAAACATTAGTCTGGATAACAGGAGGAGACAGAACCCAACAGAACCCTGATGTAAACATTGGTCTGGATAACAGGAGGAGACAGAACACAACAGAACCCAACAGAACCCTGATGTAAACATTGGTCTGGATAATAGGAGGAGACAGAACCCAACAGAACCCTGATGTAAACATTAGTCTGGATAACAGGAGGAGACAGAACCCAACAGAACCCAACAGAACCCTGACGTAAACATTGGCCTGGATAATAGGAGGAGACAGAAACCAACAGAACCCTGATGTAAACATTGGTCTGGATAACAGGAGGAGACAGAACCCAACAGAACCCAACAGAACCCTGATGTAAACATTGGTCTGGATAATAGGAGGAGACAGAACCCAACAGAACCCTGATGTAAACACTGGTCTGGATAATAGGAGGAGACAGAGCCCAACAGAACCCAACAGAACCCTGATGTAAACATTGGTCTGGATAATAGGAGGAGACAGAACCCAACAGAACCCTGATGTAAACATTGGTCTGGATGACAGGAGGAGACAGAACCCAACAGAACCCAACAGAACCCTGATGTAAACATTGGTCTGGATAATAGGAGGAGACAGAACCCAACAGAACCCAACAGAACCCTGATGTAAACATTAGTCTGGATAATAGGAGGAGACAGAACCCAACAGAACCCTGATGTAATCATTGGTCTGGATGACAGGAGGAGACAGAACCCAACAGAACCCAACAGAACCCTGATGTAAACATTAGTCTGGATGACAGGAGGAGACAGAACCCCACAGAACCCAACAGAACATAACAGAACCCTGATGTAAACATTAGTCTGGATGACAGGAGGAGACAGAACCCCACAGAACCCAACAGAACCCTGATGTAAACATTGGTCTGGATAATAGGAGGAGACAGAACCCAACAGAACCCTGATGTAAACATTAGTCTGGATAATAGGAGGAGACAGAACCCAACAGAACCCTGATGTAAACATTGGTCTGGATAACAGGAGGAGACAGAACCCAACAGAACCCAACAGAACCCAACAGAACCCAACAGAACCCTGATGTAAACATTGGTCTGGATAATAGGAAGAGACAGAACCCAACAGAACCCAACAGAACCCTGATGTAAACATTAGTCTGGATAACAGGAGGAGACAGAACCCAACAGAACCCAACAGAACCCTGATGTAAACATTAGTCTGGATAATAGGAGGAGACAGAACCCAACAGAACCCAACACAACCCTGATGTAAACATTGGTCTGGATAACAGGAGGAGACAGAACCCCACAGAACCCAACAGAACATAACAGAACCCAACAGAACCCTGATGTAAACATTGGTCTGGATAACAGGAGGAGACAGAACCCAACAGAACCCTGATGTAAACATGGAGAACCTTGAGTGCAGGTGAACTGAGGAGTTGCTGCTTTCAGCAAATGTTGACTGATAATTGGAAGAAGTTGCTTGATCAATGGAAACTACTGATCATGTAACTTTGAGAAGTGAAGCTACAGGTGTGTTTATTTACATGTTTATGTGCATCCTGATATTTGTTTGTTTGTTTGTCAGCTGTGATGAGCTATTTTCTATGAACAGTTTCAGGATGATGATCAACATTTACCACAGACTAATGCTAATGTTCTTATTCTGATCATAACAACACACAACTAACACACACAAACAACCAGCACACAACCAACACACAACTAACACACATAAACAACCAGCACACAACCAACACACAACTAACACACATAAACAACCAACACACAACCAACACACAACTAACACACACAAACAACCAACACACAACCAACACACAACTAAAACACACAAACAACCAGCACACAACCAACACACAACTAACACACATAAACAACTAACACACAACCAACACACAACTAACACACATAAACAACCAGCACACAACCAACACACAACTAACACACATAAACAACCAACACACAACCAACACACAACTAACACACATAAACAACCAACACACAACCAACACACAACTAGTACACATAAACAACCAACACACAACCAACACACATAAACAACCAACACACAACCAACACACAACTAACACACATAAACAACCAACACACAACCAACACACAACTAACACACATAAACAACCAGCACACAACCAACACAGAAATACAACTAACACAAATACACACATGCAGTAACACACACTGTATTAACTCAGACTAAAACAGTCAAACTGAAGCAGAGTTCAGATCATTTAAACACAGATCGATCACTGATCACTGATCGATCTGATCTCGGATGGTCCAGCTGTGAACATCAACACCTGCACATGACGGGAATATCCCGGTACGTGTCACCTGCGGAGCTCCTCCAGCTGCCGTCCGGTAAACTCCTCCTCCGACCCTCCGGTCCAGTCACGTCCCAAACGGCGGCTCGCTCCTCCGGCTTCACGGAGGTCCACAGATCATCCTCCCCTCCGGTAACAGAGAAGGTGTAAACACGACGTGACGTTAAAATACCGACAGATAGGCGAGCTGTCGGAGAGAGTCCCGGTTCTAACGGAGAGAGATTCAGGGTTCTGAAGGAGAGAGACAGTCCCGGTTCTAACGGAGAGAGTGTCCCGGTTCTAACGGAGAGAGAGTCCCGGTTCTAACGGAGACAGACTCAGGGTTCTGACGGAGACAGACAGTCCCGGTTCTAACGGAGAGTCACGGCAGCGACGATGCGACGCCTGTTGGGAGAAAAATACCGGAGTCCGCGTGCAGCTGAGCGTCGTCACGGAACCTCCCCCCTCCTCCCCCTCCTGTCCGGTACAAACCGATTAAAGCTCCGGTAAATGGAGCTGCTGTGAGATAAAAGAGCCGCTCCCGGTGTGTGTGTGTGTGTGTGTGTGTGTGTGCGTGCGCGTGCGTGCGTGTGTGTGTCACTCCCCATCATCACCGTTAGAACGTATCCAGTTAAACGGGTTTTAAGTTTGTGAGGAAAAAAATGTAGAAGGGTTAGGTTTGGAATAATTCACACATTCAGGTACAGTTCAACACCAACAGGACACCACTGATAGAAATACTGAAGATAATACTTCACAGATCAATATGTATGAAGGACAGCATCAACAGGAGGTCCAGAAGTGGTGGTGGCAGCATCATGACGTGAAGCATGGAGGTGGCAGCATCATGATGTGAAGCACGGTGGTGGCAGCATCATGATGTGAAGCACGGTGGTGGCAGCAGCATGATCTGAAGCATGGTGGTGGCAGCATCATGATGTGAAGCATGGTGGTGGCAGCATCATGATCTGAAGCATGGTGGTGGCAGCATCATGACGTGAAGCACGGTGGTGGCAGCATCATGATGAGAAGCACGGTGGTGGCAGCATAATGATGTGAAGCACTGTGGTGGCAGCATCATGATTAAAGCACGGTGGTGGCAGCATCATGACGTGAAGCATGGAGGTGGCAGCATCATGATGTGAAGCATGGAGGTGGCAGCATCATGATCATCATCAGAGCGTTGAAGCGCATCGCCGTGGTGGCAGCATCATGAAGTGCATGGTGGTGGCATATGACGTGAGGCAGGTGGTGGCAGCATGCATGTGAAGCATGTTGGTGTTGACATCACGGTGAAGCATGGTGGCAGCATAATGGCGTGAAACTGGTGGTGGCAGCATCGTAAATGAAAGATTGGTGGCAGCATCATGATGTGAAGCAGCATCATGATGTGTGGTAGCATCATGACGGTGGTGGTGGCATCATGTATCATGTGCGTGGAGGTAGCATGGTGTTGTTGGTGGCAGCATCATGAAGCATGGTGGTGGCAGCATCATGATGTGAAGCCGGTGGTGGCAGCATCATGATGTGAAGCACGGTGGTGGCAGCATCATGATGTGAAGCACGGTGGTGGCAGCATCATGATGTGAAGCACTGTGGTGGCAGCATCATGATTAAAGCACGGTGGTGGCAGCATCATGACGTGAAGCACGGTGGTGGCAGCATCAGGATGTGAAGCACGGTGGTGGCAGCATCAGGGTGTGAAGCACGGTGGTGGCAGCATCATGATGTGAAGCATGGTGGTGGCAGCATCAGGATGTGAAGCATGGTGGTGGCAGCATCATGATTAAAGCACGGTGGTGGCAGCATCATGGCGTGAAGCACGGTGGTGGCAGCATCATGGCGTGAAGCACGGTGGTGGCCGCATCATTACGTGAAGCACGGTGGTGGCAGCATCATCATGACGTGAAGCACGGTGGTGGCAGTATCATCATGATGTGAAGCACGGTGGTGGCAGCATCATGGCGTGAAGCATGGTGGCGGCAGCATCATGGCGTGAAGCACGGTGGTGGCAGCATCATGATGTGAAGCACGGTGGTGGCAGCAGCATCATGACGTGAAGCACGGTGGTGGCAGCATCATCATGACGTGAAGCACGGTGGTGGCAGCAGCATCATGACGTGAAGCACGGTGGTGGCAGCATCATCATGACGTGAAGCACGGTGGTGGCAGCATCATCATGATGTGAAGCACGGTGGTGGCAGCATCATCATGACGTGAAGCACGGTGGTGGCAGCAGCATCATGACGTGAAGCACGGTGGTGGCAGCATCATGGCGTGAAGCATGGTGGCGGCAGCATCATGGCGTGAAGCACGGTGGTGGCAGCATCATGATGTGAAGCACGGTGGTGGCAGCATCATGGCGTGAAGCACGGTGGTGGCAGCATCATGGTGTGAAGCACGGTGGTGGCAGCATCATGACGTGAAGCACGGTGGTGGCAGCATCATGATTAAAGCACGGTTGTGGCAGCATCATGGCGTGAAGCACGGTGGTGGCAGCATCATGATGTGAAGCACGGTGGTGGCAGCATCATGGTGTGAAGCACGGTGGTGGCAGCATCATGATTAAAGCATGGTGGTGCCAGCATCATGATTAAAGCACGGGGGGGGCCACATCATGACGTGAAGCACGGTGGTGGCAGCATCATGATTAAAGCACGGTGGTGGCAGCATCATGATGTGAAGCACGGTGGTGGCAGCATCATGATGTGAAGCACGGTGGTGGCTGCATCATGACGTGAAGCACGGTGGTGGCAGCATCATGATGTGAAGCACAGTGGTGGCAGCATCAGGATGTGAAGCATGGTGGTGGCAGCATCATGATTAAAGCATGGTGGTGGCAGCATCATGATTAAAGCACGGTGGTGGCAGCATCATGATGTGAAGCACGGTGGTGGCAGCATCATGACGTGAAGCACAGTGGTGGCAGCATCATGATGAGAAGCATGGTGGTGGCAGCATCAGGATGTGAAGCACGGTGGTGGCAGCATCATGATTAAAGCATGGTGGTGGCAGCATCATGATGTGAAGCACGGTGGTGGCAGCATCATGATTAAAGCATGGTGGTGGCAGCATCATGATTAAAGCACGGTGGTGGCAGCATCATGGCGTGAAGCACGGTGGTGGCAGCATCATGGTGTGAAGCATGGTGGTGGCAGCATCATGACGTGAAGCACGGTGGTGGCAGCATCATGATTAAAGCACGGTTGTGGCAGCATCATGGCGTGAAGCACAGTGGTGGCAGCATCATGATGTGAAGCACGGTGGTGGCAGCATCATGGTGTGAAGCACGGTGGTGGCAGCATCATGATTAAAGCACGGTTGTGGCAGCATCATGGCGTGAAGCACGGTGGTGGCAGCATCATGATGTGAAGCACGGTTGTGGCAGCATCATGGCGTGGAGCACGGTGGTGGCAGCATCATGGTGTGAAGCACGGTGGTGGCAGCATCATGATGTGAAGCACGGTGGTGGCAGCATCATGATGTGAAGCACGGTGGTGGCAGCATCATGATGTGGTGGTGGCAGCATCATGACGTGAAGCACGGTGGTGCAGCATCATGACGTGAAGCACGGTGGTGGCAGCATCATGATGTGAAGCACGGTGGTGGCAGCATCATGGTGTGAAGCACGGTGGTGGCAGCATCATGGTGTGAAGCACGGTGGTGGCAGCATCATGGTGTGAAGCACGGTGGTGGCAGCATCATGATGTGAAGCACGGTGGTGGCAGCATCATGATGAAGCACGGTGGTGGCAGCATCATGACGTGAAGCACGGTGGTGGCAGCATCATGACGTGAAGCACGGTGGTGGCAGCATCATGATGAAGCACGGTGGTGGCAGCATCATGATTAAAGTACGGTGGTGGCAGCATCATGGCGTGAAGCACGGTGGTGGCAGCATCATGATGTGAAGCACGGTGGTGGCAGCATCATGGTGTGAAGCACGGTGGTGGCAGCATCATGATTAAAGCATGGTGGTGGCAGCATCATGATGATGTGAAGCACGGTGGTGGCAGCATCATGATTAAAGCACGGTGGGGGCCGCATCATGACGTGAAGCACAGTGGTGGCAGCATCATGATTAAAGCATGGTGGTGGTAGCATCATGATTAAAGCACGGTGGTGGCCGAATCATGACGTGAAGCACGGTGGTGGCAGCATCATGATTAAAGCATGGTGGTGGCAGCATCATGATGAAAGCATGGTGGTGGCAGCATCATGATTAAAGCACGGTGGTGTCAGCATCATGATGATGTGAAGCACGGTGGTGGCAGCAGCATGATGATGTGAAGCACGGTGGTGGCAGCATCATCATGACGTGAAGCACGGTGGTGGCAGCATCATGATGATGTGAAGCACAGTGGTGGCAGCAGCATGATGATGTGAAGCACAGTGGTGGCAGCAGCATGATGATGTGAAGCATGGTGGTGGCAGCAGCATGATGATGTGAAGCACGGTGGTGGCAGCAGCATGATGATGTGAAGCACAGTGGTGGCAGAAGCATGATGATGTGAAGCACGGTGGTGGCAGCAGCATGATGATGTGAAGCACGGTGGTGGCAGCATCATCATGACGTGAAGCACGGTGGTGGCAGCATCATGATTAAAGCACGGTGGTGGCAGCATCATGATTAAAGCATGGTGGTGGCAGCATCATGATGTGAAGCACGGTGGTGGCAGCAGCATGATGATGTGAAACACAGTGGTCGCAGCAGGATCATGATGTGAAGCACGGTGGTGGCAGCAGCATGATGATGTGAAGCACAGTGGTGGCAGCAGCATCATGATGTGAAGCACAGTGGTGGCAGCAGCATCATGATGTGAAGCACGGTGGTGGCAGCATCATGGCGTGAAGCATGGTGGTGGCAGCATCATGATGTGAAGCATGGTGGCGGCAGCATCATGGCGTGAAGCATGGTGGCGGCAGCATCATGGCGTGAAGCACGGTGGTGGCAGCATCAGGATCCCTAATCAATAATCTCTAATTAATTACCTATAATCAGTAATCTGTAATCAATCATATTAATCAGAGAAATGTAACAGAGGACTAGGGAGGGGCTTCAAGCACATCACAACATCCATCAGGTAGAGTGGGTGGAGCTACAGTCACAGTCCGGGATATTAAAGTTTAATCTCTGACCACACAATCTGTCCATACATCAGGTAACACAAATACACACACACACACACACACACACAACGTCATGACAACAGAAGATAAAGTCAACATGACTGATAAATTGTGTGTACTTATGACAAACACACTCACAGACCAACACACAGAACATACAGCTGTGACTATCACACTGATGGATGACTGAGATCACAACAGGCACAGTCAATGACCTGATGATACACTCCTGTCCTCAGTCTGTCTCCTGATGATACACTCCTGTCCTCAGTCTGTCTCCAGATGATACACTCCTGTCCTCAGTCTGTCCCCTGATGATACACTCCTGTCCTCAGTCTGTCTCCTGATGATACACTCCTGTCCTCAGTCTGTCCCCTGATGATACACTCCTGTCCTCAGTCTGTCCCCTGATGATACACTCCTGTCCTCAGTCTGTGTCTCTTGATGATACACTCCTGTCCTCAGTCTGTCTCCTGATGATACACTCCTGTCCTCAGTCTGTCTCCTGATGATACACTCCTGTCCTCAGTCTGTCTCCTGATGATACACTCCTGTCCTCAGTCTGTCCCCTGATGATACACTCCTGTCCTCAGTCTGTCTCCTGATGATACACTCCTGTCCTCAGTCTTTGTCTCCTGATGATACACTCCTGTCCTCAGTCTGTCCCCTGATGATACACTCCTGTCCTCAGTCTGTCTCCTGATGATACACTCCTGTCCTCAGTCTGTCCCCTGATGATACACTCCTGTCCTCAGTCTGTCTCCTGATGATACACTCCTGTCCTCAGTCTGTCTCCTGATGATACACTCCTGTCCTCAGTCTTTGTCTCCTGATGATACACTCCTGTCCTCAGTCTGTCTCCTGATGATACACTCCTGTCCTCAGTCTTTGTCTCCTGATGATACACTCCTGTCCTCAGTCTGTGTCTCTTGATGATACACTCCTGTCCTCAGTCTGTCCCCTGATGATACACTCCTGTCCTCAGTCTGTCTCCTGATGATACACTCCTGTCCTCAGTCTGTCTCCTGATGATACACTCCTGTCCTCAGTCTGTCCCCTGATGATACACTACTGTCCTCAGTCTGTCTCCAGATGATACACTCCTGTCCTCAGTCTGTCCCCTGATGATACACTACTGTCCTCAGTCTGTCCCCTGATGATACACTACTGTCCTCAGTCTGTCTCCAGATGATACACTACTGTCCTCAGTCTGTCTCCTGATGATACACTCCTGTCCTCAGTCTTTGTCTCCTGATGATACACTCCTGTCCTCAGTCTGTCTCCTGATGATACACTCCTGTCCTCAGTCTTTGTCTCCTGATGATACACTCCTGTCCTCAGTCTGTGTCTCTTGATGATACACTCCTGTCCTCAGTCTGTCCCCTGATGATACACTCCTGTCCTCAGTCTGTCTCCTGATGATACACTCCTGTCCTCAGTCTGTCTCCTGATGATACACTCCTGTCCTCAGTCTGTCTCCAGATGATACACTCCTGTCCTCAGTCTGTGTCTCTTGATGATACACTCCTGTCCTCAGTCTGTCCCCTGATGATACACTCCTGTCCTCAGTCTGTCTCCTGATGATACACTCCTGTCCTCAGTCTGTCTCCTGATGATACACTCCTGTCCTCAGTCTGTCCCGTGATGATACACTACTGTCCTCAGTCTGTCCCCTGATGATACACTCCTGTCCTCAGTCTGTCCCCTGATGATACACTCCTGTCCTCAGTCTGTCCCCTGATGATACACTCCTGTCCTCAGTCTGTCTCCAGATGATACACTACTGTCCTCAGTCTGTGTCCCCTGATGATACACTCCTGTCCTCAGTCTGTGTCTCCTGATGATACACTCCTGTCCTCAGTCTGTGTCTCCTGATGATACACTCCTGTCCTCAGTCTGTCCCCTGATGATACACTCCTGTCCTCAGTCTGTGTCTCCTGATGATACACTCCTGTCCTCAGTCTGTCCCCTGATGATACACTCCTGTCCTCAGTCTGTGTCTCCTGATGATACACTCCTGTCCTCAGTCTGTGTCCCCTGATGATACACTCCTGTCCTCAGTCTGTCTCCTGATGATACACTCTTATACTCAGTCTGTCCCCTGATGATACACTCCTGTCCTCAGTCTGTGTCTCCTGATGATACACTCCTGTCCTCAGTCTGTCCCCTGATGATACACTACTGTCCTCAGTCTGTCCCCTGATGATACACTCCTGTCCTCAGTCTGTGTCTCCTGATGATACACTCCTGTCCTCAGTCTGTGTCCCCTGATGATACACTCCTGTCCTCAGTCTGTCCCCTGATGATACACTCCTGTCCTCAGTCTGTCTCCAGATGATACACTCCTGTCCTCAGTCTGTCCCCTGATGATACACTCCTGTCCTCAGTCTGTTTCCTGATGATACACTCCTGTCCTCAGTCTGTCCCCTGATGATACACTCCTGTCCTCAGTCTGTCCCCTGATGATACACTCCTGTCCTCAGTCTGTGTCTCCAGATGATACACTCCTGTCCTCAGTCTGCATCTCCTGATGATACACTCCTGTCCTCAGTCTGCGTCCCCTGATGATACACTCCTGTCCTCAGTCTGTCCCCTGATGATACACTCCTGTCCTCAGTCTGTGTTTCCAGATGATACACTCCTGTCCTCAGTCTGTGTCTCCTGATGATACACTCCTGTCCTCAGTCTGTCCCCTGATGATACACTCCTGTCCTCAGTCTGTCCCCTGATGATACACTCCTGTCCTCAGTCTGTCCCCTGATGATACACTCCTGTCCTCAGTTTGTCTCCTGATGATACACTCCTGTCCTCAGTCTGTCTCCTGATGATACACTCCTGTCCTCAGTCTGTGTCTCCTGATGATACACTCCTGTCCTCAGTTTGTCTCCTGATGATACACTCCTGTCCTCAGTCTGTCTCCTGATGATACACTCCTGTCCTCAGTCAGGTAGGAAGAGGAAGGCAGACAGCATTGTCCCCTGAGGTTCACCCCTGCTGCTCACTACTGTGTACTAACCGTGCTAACATATCAAGGCTGATTCACAACAATCATGTAGTTTTAAATGCTAACCCTGCTAACATGCTACAGACTATCAAAAACTGATGCTCTAACAAAACCCTGCAGGTGGAAGTGAAGCTCCCAGTTTTCCAGGAGGCGAGAACGTTGCTGATGGGGTTAGACTAAAAAACAGACAGACTTCCTGACACTGCATCATAACACCTGAACACATGAATCTACTCTACAACCTAAACTACAACCGTCATTTCTAAACTTCAGCTGGTGGAATCTGGCAGAAGGTGGATTCGGCTAACTCTGGATCTGTCACACTGAAGCTTACCGACATCAGAACGTAATAAATTATTTCCCTGGTTGGCAGCCGAGTGGAGCTTCACTACTGATTCAATTAATTCAAATTAGCAGAGGACATCAGAGAGCATATAGCACATTTATGTGCAGCTGCTAATCCCTGGTGGAGGTGTGAGAGAGACTGCGAGGGCTTTGCATTCATCAAGAATTCCACTACAGCTGAAAGCCTGAGTGTATTAAAATAAACTCAAAGGGAAACAAACTCAAGTTCAGTGAACAAATATTTATAGGAAGTAGGACAGACGACTGTCGAGGAGGATAAAGAACGTTCTTGGAAACATCTCAGTGGTGGAGGAGACGGAGCAGCACTGTGATTGGCTGATGAGCTCACTGTAGTCAGAAGTTCTCCACAGTCTCCAGATTCACTGCTGAACAAAATCTTAAGACCGGGTGAAAAATTACAAGGATCTGCATTGTGTGCTGATGGATCATAAGCAGGCTGTAAGTAGAGCTTCAAAATGCAAAAAGAACAAACAGGAGCAGCAGATGAAAAACAGAGAGCAGGCCATTTACTGAAAACTGCATTTCAAACCACCGGACTGTTCATCAGCTCAACAGTTTAAGACCACAGCCTTTAAAAGGCAGAATCTATCACGTCGTTTTCTGTCAGACATTCACTGTGTTGACCTCCTGATGGCAAAGGCAAAAGGCTTTCTGTCTTTGAACATGGCAGGACTGTTGAGCTGCAAGGCCGAGGACTGGAAACAGTAAGAGCCATTTTAAACTTCTTCAAAGACCCTGAGGGTTATGGGACAAAACAGTCAAGCAGTAGACCCTAAAACATTTCACCTGTGCTGAGCCAGAAGATCCAACAGGCTGTCCGTGAAGACACGGGCCGAACCTCGACTTAAATTAAGGGCCTCACTGATGCTGACTGCAGCCCAATAACCATCAGACGGCATCTGCAAAAAAAGGGCTTAAAGAACACAGAACACCTTCACAGGCCACGCCTCCTCCCACACCACAAACCTGGCCGGTAGGACTTTACAAGGAGCACCAAACATGAGACACTGAAAGGTGGAAGAAAGTTTTATTCCCTGACAAGAAAAAAATGTAACCTGGATGGTCCTGATGGTTTCCATGGTTACTGGCATGACAAGGAGACCCCGCTGGAGATGTTTTCTAAGTGGAGGAGGCTCCATCATGATCCGGGTTTCCTTCAGTGGAACGATGGTGCTGCAGGTTGTGCAGGGCATCAAACGGCGGCTGGCTCAGTGGAGATGTTGCAGCGGCATCCCACACACCTGGTTACTGGTAACATGTTTAAACTCATTCAGACACACCTGTTGGTACCTGTGCTGGAGCTCTGGGACTTCATCAGGACAAACTGTGGAGAACAGAAACTTGTAAAAGCAGCTGAAGGGTTTGTGTCAAACATAAATTATACTCATATGATGGCCTCAGCCACTCACCTGGTAGGGCAGGTGAGCTGGACCATACTGTTCCATCTTTCTTCTCTCCCACCTTTCCAGTTTCTCTTCAACTGTTTCATAATAAAGGCTCAACATGCACCAAGTTCAATGTTTAAACATTACAAACACATAAAAGCACATTAATCTGCTAAACGATGCTTTCAGGTATTTTAGGGAATATCTGAAGCCTCTGAAAAGAACTTCCTCAACAGTAATGACTTTCATCAGATCACATTCAGATGACATTGAAATGAAGCTACACTCCAGCAGATCCAGTTATAGTGTTTCCTGTCCGTTCCTTCATCACTGTAAAGGCCAACAACACAAACTACCCAGACCCCAAATATTAAACGTGTTCTAATGCTGCAGATTGAAAATGACTGAACAAACACCAGGCTTTGTTATCACAGTAGAACCAGGTGATCCACAAAGAACAACCTGGAAAATGGTTCCTGAAGGTCGCCTAAAGGAACCGTTTTTGAAGGTTCTAAGAGGCACCTTTGAGGATTCTCTAAACAACCCTTTCAAGGGATGGTTCCTCTCCATGGAACAAATACAAGGTCCTTCACAGCATCACTGCAAAGAATCATTTTTGGTTCTCCTTTATGTCTCTGAGTGTGAACAGCATCTCAACATGTTCTACACAACGCAGGAACAGCAACTAAGAACACACCATCGGAGACAGGGTTAGCAAAGCAACAGTCTTCGGATCCACAGTTCTAACTAGGCTACGATGAGAAGGTCACATTAGACCTTTAACCATCTGTACTGACCAGTCCTGTGACACTTCATCAGCTTCTTAACCAACAGAAGAACTAAATTCCACCTGTTTCAGTGTTTCCAGACTGAAACCATGAGAACTGGACATACTGGCAGCTTTAAAGTTAGAATCAACAGCCGCTGGTGTAACAGTTCACTGAGCAGCCAAACAACCTGGTGACTTTAGTACAGATGTTTGAGAACCTTCTGAGCCCCAAACCTGCTAACAGGTTTAAAAGGCATGTTATCTTCATGAGATCTCCAACATGACTCCATTCATCGGCCACACACCTTGAAAACAGGAGTCATTGTGTTTTTAACTCTCAGTCTATGAATGTGTCAGATTCTTTTCCATCAGGGACATAACCCAAGTCTAAGCTCAGATCTACATATTCCATATTCCATTTCCAAATCTCTTCAGTCTGTATTGACTACTTATAAATTCCCAAAACAAAAAACAATTACAGATATTTTTTCAGATCCTGTCAAACCAGAACCTTCCTCCTCCTGGTTCTGATCCTCCAGGACTGACTCAGCTGTGGACCATTCCTCAAAGCTCTTCAGGGCTGAACCTGAACTTAGTTTGGCTCTTCAGTTTGTGTGGGGAGACCTCACCAGAAGCAGCTCCTGGGACCACTGGGTGCTCAGACCCCAGCACTGTAAAGTCAAACTCCAGAAAAAGTTCCGCCAGAAGAGCTTTTGGAGGAAACACTGCAGTTGTGTCTCACAGCAGCATGGAGGCTGAGACCGAAACAGCTGGTTGGTTTACATTCAGAGGATCCGTCATTTCTACGCTTCCCATTGATTGTCTGTGGAAGCAGCTGTACCATTCTGAGAGCATCCTGATGCACTCTGAGAGACGGGGCGTTTGCAAGTCAGCCGTGTCCAGTCATGGCTGGAACTCCTGACAAACTTTGAAACCAAGTGTTGTCGATCTAAAGCAGGGGTGTCAAACTCAAATACACAGCGGGCCAAATCTGAAAACCTGGACAGAGTCCCGGGCCAACATTATATTATTATAATATAATATAATATGATATATATATATATGTATTACATTATATTATATAATATAATATATAACATAATATATATATATATATTATAATATATATTATAATATAATATAACATATATTATATTATAATATATATTATAATTATAATTATCAACATTATTATATTGATATATTGATATTATATATAAATAGAACTAGCCTTTACAGCAGCCTCACTTTGTGATGTGGCTTTTTTGAACATAGTTTGTTGTAAAACCAAACTTTTTTTTATCTCCTTTACTTTCTGGCTGCTTTAACTCATGTCCAGGTCCTTGTCCTGTCCTGGTGTTTCATAGTGTCGTCTAATGTTGTTCTCCCTGGTTATCGCCACGTTGGCTCCACATACTAGACGAGGCTGGTCTGAATAGCAATAGCTGAGCTCCGGATATTCTGGTCCAGTTACTGACAAATATCTGAATATTTGGGTCGTGTGGCCGCGGTGGCCCGGGGGTCGGGGGTGGCAGCGAGGGCGAGGGGGAGGGTGAAGGGGAAGTGTTCGTCGGAGTCCGACGGCGTTAGCGTGAATATCTCCTGCTGGTGGAACAGTAGCAGTGTCCTGGCGGGCCACTGGTGCAGATGCTAAGTCAGGCGGCGGCGGAGGGGTGGAGGTGGTTGGGTCAGTAGTAGCGTGCGGTTGCTATGACTACTGTCAACAGAGGAGAGGGTGTTTATGGGTCCAGTCCTGATTGACGCGCCGATACAGAGCAGAGCATTCTGGGATTTGTAGTATTAGCGATACATGCGCTGTATAATACCGGCGGGCCAGCTTTAGTAGTCATCTGGTTTTACCTCGCGGGCCAAATATAATTATACTGTGGGCCAAATTTGGCCCGCGGGCCAGAGTTTGACACCTATGGTCTAAAGGAAGACAGATCAGCAGCTGACTTCTGTCCTCGGATGATTTCACAAACATTCTGGTAAAACATGTCTCTGATGTAACCAAACATTTCCAGACGAGCCGCCGTGTTGGTCCAGTTTGAGCAGACAGGAGTGAAGCATTCGTCCAATCAGGTGCAGCCAGTGTTGCTGTTGAAGGAGGGCGGAGCCTGTAATGGCTTCCAGTTGGAGAGCACCTGTCAATCATCTGCCTCATCATTAGCAGCGCGACACCCCACATCCAAAAACGGCGTTCTGGATGCAGACCTTAATAATCAATTAAAATCAATGCAAAACAAAGGTTAAAGAGTAAAGTAATATCAATAGTAGATCAGGAAATATCTGAAGCATCTGAAAAGACGGTCTGAGTGAGGAGCAGCTGGACCAGTGTTCCCAGTTCAGCATCATCAGAACCTAGAGCTCACTTTAGGTCTCAGGATAGTGCAGATTCATCAGGCTATCCAAAGAGCTTCAGTAAAAAGCAGCTGCACTGAGGTTCTTGAGATGTTTCACTTGAGATGAGGAGGTTCCAGATAAAGCTGCTGCAGCCTGCAGGATGCTGTCAGAGCTTCAGGTAGCAGATGTTTCCACTGGATGCTGTCAGAGCTTCAGGTAGCAGATGTTTCCACTGGATGCTGTCAGAGCTTCAGGTAGCAGATGTTTCCACTGGATGCTGTCAGAGCTTCAGGTAGCAGATGTTTCCACTGGATGCTGACAGCCGTCTGTCAAACACGCAAAGCTTTTGATAATGTTTCATAAAGAAACAGAGTCTGTCTGAATCCTTTCTCTTGGAGCTCCTCTGGCAGTTCGTCATTGTTTTAAATGAGTGCTGGTCACACACACACACACACACACACACACACACACAACGGTGTTAGTGAGGGGTGAAATTGAGTTGTTTCAGTCGAGACTGAAAGTAAAGAAAAACAGAGGGAGAGGCTGAGCTATCACACTCAAGTATTCTCAACCCCTCCATTTTCTTCTATTATCCTCCATCTCTCCATCTTTCTGTTGTCATGTTGTGATGATGAAAGCTGTTTAATAAGCTGCAGTCGGCATGACGACGCAAAACACACCATTATTCCCCCTCCGACCCCCCGGCTGTCAGCAGCTGTGATTGGTTAAAGTGTTTCCTAAAACACAATTATCTCCCTTTTCTTCTCTCCTTTTATCGTCACCATGGAAACACAACAGTTTCCAACACGTCGTGGTATCACCAGTGGTTACCATGGTAAAGCATCCAAAAATAAAAACTCTTTACATTTCCTGTAATAAAAATACAGGCTTACAGTAATCAGATTACTTCCAACAGCACAGTACTGTCTCTGATGTCAGATTACAAACCCCTAGTTCAGATTCTAGATTAAATTAATCTCCACAGCAGGAACTCAGTGGAACCAAAGTGAGTCCATCTTCCATGAGGGTCTCTGGTCCTCCAGTCCTTCCTCTGTCCCCCTTTACTCCTGGTGACAGACTCAGTCCTCCTCAGCATGGAGGAAACCAGAGTACATCATTGCTGCTCTCATGTTCTCACATCTTCTCTGTTGGGTTCAGCTGCTCTTTGCTGGAGGGGTTGTGTTGCTCTACCTTCCTCTGCTGGCTCCAGGTCTGGACTCTCACTGTCCAGGTCCCGGTTCCTCTTAGTTCTGGTCTAGAAGCTCTAGTGTGATGTTGTTCTCTGGATAAATCTTCCTCTTCTCCATCTGGTCAGCCAGTGTTCTGGTTCCTCCTCAGACCTTCATGGAGCATCTCTAAACGTCATCAGCACCTTTATCTACCATCACACTCCACCTCCGTGCTTCACTGTCAGGACTATGATCCACTGTGGTGGTCCTGGTCAGGTTCTGGACTCCATCTGAGCCCAACTCATTGATCTTCCTGTGACCAAACAATGTTCTCCAGCATCCATCAGGCTTCTCTTCATCTTCTTTAGCTCCATCTGGAAGTTTAGTTGTGAGCAGCAGCCAGGTTTAGTTGTGGTCCTCCGTCCATAGAGGTTGATGTTCTCCAGGCTCCTCCACACTGTCTGAGCTCCACACTAACTCTGGTCTCCATTGATCAGCCCTGGTCCAAGTGTGAAGCAGCTGCCGTCTGTTGTCCACAGCTAGATAGTGAAAGTAGTTCCCTGTCCGTGGAGTCATTGTAGGAGCTCTGATCAGTGCTACTATGGCTCCTTCTAGACCTCCTGGTTCCTGCTGACACTGGGCTTCACTGGTTCTTAGTGGATCACTGGTCTTCCTGGATCCTTTTCCATCTTTGTCCAGTCTCACAGTCACATTGTTCACTTCCTCTGTTCACTTCTTCTCCATGTGGAGCCATGATGCAGACATAGATAGACCCAGTCCATAGGTCCAGACCTGGTCCATAGATAGACCCAGTCCACAGGTCCAGACCTGGTCCATAGATAGACCCAGTCCACAGGTCCAGACCTGGTCCATAGATAGACCCAGTCCACAGGTCCAGACCTGGTCCATAGATAGACCCAGTCCACAGGTCCAGACCTGGTCCATAGATAGACCCAGTCCATAGGTCCAGACCTGGTCCATAGATAGACCCAGTCCACAGGTCCAGACCTGAGGAGGTTCTCAGTAGAACCAGGGTCATCATCAGACTGATGGAACCACAGCCGGACAACTGAAACCTCCACAATGCAGTTATTGAGAGCTGATACAGTTAAGAATCATTTGACATTTAAGTGATGCGGCACAGGACTGCAGTCACTGCTGTTATTAACTGTATTTGGACCAACATGAAGATAATAAAATAACAATAATAATAACGCACTGGTTTTGTATCCGACCACCATCAACCACTCACTGTCACACTGCATCCACCCAGGCTTCCTGGTTCCCTCACAGTCTCCCATCCAGGTACTGACCAGGCCCAACCTCACTTAGCTTCTGAGATCTGACAGGATCGGACATCCACAAGGTGGTATGGTCGCCTTGTTTCCTTGTTTAAAAAGTGAAAGACAAAGACAGACTCTCAGAACAGTTGCTGGGGAGGAAACAGGCTGACAGTATCTGACTGGGGGTTTACTGTATTAATGTGGAGCTCAAGTGTTTTAAATTCCTGTTTGTTCATCTGTATCACATCAGAGGACAAACACAACACGTCTGATCTGTTTGTTGTTCTCAGCAGTTTCTCATCATCACTGTAAGAAACCGTTGTGACTCAAACAGTTTACTGTTTAATTATGGAAATGAATATTTGAATCATAAACAGCTGCACCGAATTCGACTCCCCAAAGCCCTGCTGCATTGCCATAGTAACCAGTCAGTGTGTCATGGTAACCAATGAGTGTGATGAGCAGTCGTGAACAGTGTGTAAACACCCTCAGCTACAGTCAGTGCAGGTATTAAACAGGTAAGAGGACATATTTCCATCATCAGCATTCCCAGGAACCTGCTGTTGTGACTGTATTGTACAGGTCTGCGTGTTGTTGCTCGGCTGGGTGAGGTAACGTTTTAACTGTGACCTGTTTGACTGAATTCATTTTGGCTGTTGTTGTTTTTGAGATCATTAAAGAAACTCTTGAGTTCTCGGTTTCTTTCAGAATTATGGAATAAAGCCACAGAGGTGAAGTTGATCTCAGTCACTGTGAGAGAAACAAAGATAGTTCTTTGCCTCAGAGTCTCCGTCAGTAATGAGCTCGATGCTTCGTTAAGCTTTTAGACCCTCGTTAACGAATCAGCCGCTGAGCAGAGAGCATCCAGCTCAAATTAGACTCCTCACTAAAACTTCTGGGAAACAAGAAAATAGCTCAGCGACTAATTCAGCCTCCAAGAATCATTTTCCATCAAAGCAGAAAAAATTAGGCAGTGAGGTGGAATAATTATCCTCAGAGCAGATTGCTTCAGAAGAACTCTGAAACGACAAGGTGTGTGAGAACCACACAGTTCCATGAGCTGAGAACTCAAAATGTTCCACTATTTAAATTCTCATCATCAAAGTCCAACTGTGTCTTTTACTTGCTGTGTCAACGTGAAGAGCAAAAGCATTTTATACATGGACCTGTAGAACCTCTATCAGAAACTACCCCTATAGAACCTCCATCAGAAACTAACCCTATAGAACCTCCATCAGAAACTACCCCTATAGAACCTCCATCAGAAACTACCCCTATAGAACCTCCATCAGAAACTAACCCATAGAACCTTTGTCAGAAACTACCCCTATAGAACCTCCATCAGAAACTAACCCATAGAACCTCCATCAGAAACTAACCCTATAGAACCTCCATCAGAAACTACCCCTATAGAACCTCCATCAGAAACTACCTCTATAGAACCTCTGTCAGAAACTACCCCTATAGAACCTCCGTCAGAAACTACCTCTATAGAACCTCTGTCAGAAACTACCCCTATAGAACCTCCATCAGAAACTAACCCATAGAACCTCCATCAGAAACTACCCCTATAGAACCTCCATCAGAAACTACCCCTGGAGAACCTCCGTCAGAAAGTTCCCTTTATAGGACTTCCGTCAGAAACTACCCCTATAGAACCTCCATCAGGAACTACCCCTGGAGAACCTCCGTCAGAAACTACCCCTATAGAAACTCTGTCAGAAACTACCTCTATAGAACCTCTGTCAGAAACTACCCCTATAGAACCTCCATCAGAAACTACCCCTGTAGAACCTCCATCAGAAACTACCCCTATAGAACCTCTGTCAGAAACTACCCCTATAGAACCTCCATCAGAAACTACCCCTGTAGAACCTCCATCAGAAACTAACCCATAGAACCTCCATCAGGAACTACCCCTGGAGAACCTCCGTCAGAAACTACCCCTATAGAAACTCTGTCAGAAACTACCCCTATAGAACCTCTGTCAGAAACTACCCCTATAGAACCTCCATCAGAAACTACCCCTGTAGAACCTCCATCAGAAACTAACCCATAGAACCTCCATCAGAAACTACCCCTATAGAACCTCTGTCAGAAACTACCCCTATAGAACATCCGTCAGAAACTAACCCATAGAACCTCTATCAGAAACTACCCCGATAGAACCTCTGTCAGAAACTACCCCTATAGAACCTCCGTCAGAAACTAACCCATAGAACCTCTATCAGAAACGACCCCTGGAGAAACTCTGTCAGAAACTACCCCTATAGAACCTCTGTCAGAAACTACCCCTATAGAACCTCCATCAGAAACTACCCCTCTAGAACCTCCATCAGAAACTACCCCTATAGAACCTCTGTCAGATATTACCCCATAGAACCTCCGTCAGAAACTAACCCATAGAACCTCTATCAGAAACTACCCCATCGAACCTCTGTCAGAAACTACCCCTATAGAACCTCCGTCAGAAACTAACCCATAGAACCTCTATCAGAAACTACCCCTATAGAACCTCCGTCAGAAACTAACCCATAGAACCTCTGTCAGAAACTACCCCTATAGAACCTCCGCCAGAAACTAACCCATAGAACCTCTATCAGAAACTACCCCCGGAGAACCTCCTTCAGAAAAAGAACCCATATAGGACCTCCGTCAGAAAGTTCCCTTTATAGGACTTCCGTCAGAAAGTACCCCTATGGGACCTCCATCAGAAACTACCCCTATAGAACCTCTGTCAGAAACTACCCCTATAGAACCTCCATCAGAAACTACCCCTATAGAACCTCTGTCAGAAACTACCCCTATAGAACCTCCATCAGAAACTACCCCTATAGAACCTCTGTCAGAAACTAACCCATAGAACCTTTATCAGAAACTACCCCTATAGAACCTCTGTCAGAAACTAACCCATAGAACCTCCATCAGAAACTACCCCTATAGAACCTCTGTCAGAAACTAACCCATAGAACCTCTATCAGAAACTAACCCATAGAACCTCCATCAGAAACTACCCCTATAGAACCTCTGTCAGAAACTAACCCATAGAACCTTTATCAGAAACTACCCCTATAGAACCTCTGTCAGAAACTAACCCATAGAACCTCTATCAGAAACTCCCCCTATAGAAGCTCGGTCAGAAACTAACCCATAGAGCCTCTATCAGAAACTACCCCTATAGAACCTCTGTCAGAAACTAACCCATAGAACCTCTATCAGAAACTACCCCTATAGAACCTCTGTCAGAAACTAACCCATAGAACCTCCATCAGAAACTACCCCTATAGAACCTCTGTCAGAAACTACCCCTATAGAACCTCTGTCAGAAACTAACCCATAGAACCTCCATCAGAAACTACCCCTATAGAACCTCCGTCAGAAACTAACCCATAGAACCTCTATCAGAAACTACCCCTGGAGAACCTCTGTCAGAAACGACCCCATAGAACCTCCATCAGAAACTACCCCTATAGAACCTCTGTCAGAAACTAACCCATAGAACCTCTATCAGAAACTACCCCTATAGAACCTCCGTCAGAAACTAACCCATAGAAGCTTGGTCAGAAACTAACCCATATAACCTCCATCAGAAACTACCCTATAGAACCTCCATCAGAAACTACCCCTATAGAATCTCCATCAGAAACTACCTCTATAGAACCTCTGTCAGAAACTACCCCTATAGAACCTCCATCAGAAACTACCCCTATAGAACCTCTGTCAGAAACTAACCCATAGAACCTCTGTCAGAAACTAACCCATAGAACCTCCATCAGAAACTACCCCTATAGAACCTCCATCAGAAACTAACCCTATAGAACCTCCATCAGAAACTACCTCTATAGAACCTCTGTCAGAAACTACCCCTATAGAACCTCCATCAGAAACTACCCCTATAGAACCTCTGTCAGAAACTAACCCATAGAACCTCTGTCAGAAACTACCCCTATAGAACCTCCATCAGAAACTACCCCTATAGAACCTCCATCAGAAACTACCCCTATAGAACCTCTGTCAGAAACTAACCCATAGAACCTCTGTCAGAAACTAACCCATAGAACCTCCATCAGAAACTACCCCTATAGAACCTCCATCAGAAACTAACCCTATAGAACCTCCATCAGAAACTACCTCTATAGAACCTCTGTCAGAAACTACCCCTATAGAACCTCCATCAGAAACTACCCCTATAGAACCTCTGTCAGAAACTAACCCATAGAACCTCCATCAGAAACTACCCCTATAGAACCTCCATCAGAAACTACCCCTATAGAACCTCCATCAGAAACTACCCCTATAGAAGCTCGGTCAGAAACTAACCCATAGAACCTCTATCAGAAACTAACCCATAGAACCTCTGTCAGAAACTAACCCCTGGAGAACCTCCTTCAGAAAAAGTACCCATATAGGACCTCCATCAGAAACTACAACTACAGACCTGTAGAACCTTAACTACAGACCTGTAACTACAGACCTGTGTGTGTGTGTGTGTGTGTGTGTGTGTGTGTGTGTGTGTGTGTAATGCGATGTGATTGGCCGACACGGTCAGTGTTTCAGCCTCAGTGCTTTGATTGACAGCTTGTCTTGGCGTCTCAGTGGAAGGTTCCAGAGAGAACGGAGCTGAAGAACCCAGCACGTCTTCCTCTCCTGTGTTTCAGACTGAGGTCTAAACTAAGAGCTCTGATTGGTTGATGAGAGTTCAGGTTCATGACTGCTACTGCTGAACTTCTGAAGTCCTGATCGTCTGAATGCTCGCTGCCTTCATTCAGCCTGTTTCTATGCTCAGCAGGGTTTTAGGGTGCACCAGACTTCACAAACTGGAAACTAAACATTGAGTTACAGGTCTGACAACACTGAACAGATGAAGGCTCTCCGACACAAAGATCCACAAGCACTGTCTGGTTCTACATAGAACACAGATCCTCATCTTCATCGTGTTTGTTCTGCAGTCAGCAGTAGCCAGGAAGAACCTCAGGGCTTCGTCCTTACACCACACCGCAGAATAAATGAATGATGTCACACAGACAACAGGAGCAGGGACCAATGAGCTTCACTCTGGTGGTTCTGGACCGAACCTAGACTGCTGTCAGCCACAACGGACTGGACCTGGTCATGGTTCCACCTCTGAACAGTACCAGGTTTACACGCTTTTACAGTTCCACCCAAAATGACCCAGACGAACAGATTCCAAAACGTCTGATCAATAACCTGAATATTAACACACTAAAGGATCAATAACTTGAATATTAACTCATTAAAGTGGGAGGTGGAGGAGGTGAAGGAGGTGTGATGGTGTCGGGGAGCTTTGCTGGTGGTTTATTCAGATTAAAAGGGGACCAGGGATCTCAGCTCCTGTTTTTGTGGATGATGTGGTTTAGGGTCACGGCTAGGGTCCTGTTGGCTTCATCGAACCTGGACCTCCAGCGTGCACTGGGGCAGTTTGCAGCTGAGTGTGAAGCGACTGGGACGAGGATCAGCACCTCCAAATCTGAGGCCATGGTTCTCCACCGGAACAAGGTGGCTTGTCCTCTCTGGGTCGGTGGAGAGATCCTACCCCAAGTGGAGGAGTTTAAGTATCTCGGGGTCTTGATCATGAGTGAGGGGAGGATGGAGCGTGAGGTTGACAGGCGGATCGGTGCAGCGTCTGCAGTCATGCGGTCGCTGTACCGGTCCGTCGTGGTGAAGAAGGAGCTAAGCCAAAAGGTGAGGCTCTGTATTTACCGGTCAGTCTACGTTCCTACTCTCACCTATGGTCATGAACTTTGGGTCATGACTGAAAGAACGAGATCCTGGATACAAGCGGCTGAAATGAGTTTCCTCCTCAGGGTGGCTGGATGCACCCTTAGAGATCAGGTGAGGAGCTCGGTCACCAGGGAGGAGCTCGGAGTAGAGCCGCTACTTCTCCACATTGAGAAGGGTCAGTTGAGGAGGCTTGGACATCTGTTCTGGATGCCTCCTGGACACCTCCCTGGGGAGGTGTTCCTGGTATGTCCCACCAGGAGGAGGCCTCGGGGTAGACCTAGGACACCCTGGAGGGACTATGTCTCTCGGCTGGCCTGGGAACACCTCGGGGTCCCACTGGAAGATCTGGAGGAGGAGTCTGGGGCGAGGGAAGTCTGGGCCTCTCTGCTTAGACTGCTGCCTCCACAACCCGGCCCCGGATAAGTGGAAGATAATGGATGGATGGATGGATAAGAATAACAATAATAATAATAATCCATTTTATTTATAGGCACCTTTCCAAACACCCAAGGCCAAAGCAAACAAAGTTAAAACACTTCAGCAGCGTACAGCTTAGATATTTAACAGAAGAGAAGTGTTGCAGTGAGATGTGAGAAGCTCTGGAACTCGTGGTGATTATGAGGGCAGGAGGGACGGTGAGGCTGAGGGAGGAAAATGATCTGAGGGTCCAGCTGGGTGTGGTTATGTTCAGTGAGGTACGGAGGGCGGGGTTATGGAGGGCGGGGTTATGGAGGGCCTTGAAGGTTCGGAGCATGGTTTTGTGGACAATGTGGTGTGTGATTGGGAGCCGGTCAGGTCAGTGGAGAACAGGGGTGATGTGGTGGACAGAAGGTGTCCTGGTGATGATCCAGGCTGCAGGAGTTTATGGAGGGACTTGAGGGGGAGACCAGAGAGAGGGGACTGGCAATAGTCCAGGTGGGAGGTGACCAGAGAGGGGACCAGGATGGTGGTGCTGATGGGTGAGGGAGGGACGGAGGCGGCTGCTGTTACAAAGATGGAGGTATGTCTATATAAATATATACCTTTTGTTTTGGCTGTATATCATTACCGTGTATCCCACAGTTCGGTCCCAGCGGCCCCTGCAACACTCAGTCCTGAAACGTGTAGATGTTGACAACAGAGGAGCTGAAAGGGGGAAAACTAGACTTACAGTTTCACCAGAGCTGGATCCATGTGTTGTTCCTTCATCCTGGACTGGTTCTGAAGGTTTCCTCTGCAGCTCATCAGATGCTTCATCTGTCTTGGAACAGTTGCAACAACACAACAAGCATCAGGCGACTAACCTGAGCTACATGCCGTCTCCTGCTTTACATCCAACTACATACAGACCGTCCTTGTAGGGTAACCATGACCTGATGACTGAGGATCTTCACAGATAAGTTCAGATCGTTTGGAAACAGGTTTCTCTACCATGTCAGAATCTATTTGGAGTTCACTGATTTGTCATTTGTGACCCAGAACTAGCCAACAGAACTTAGCCTGGTTCTAGTAGAGAGGATTCTGAGATGCTGGAGCAGCTCCACCCTCTGAAGCGACATGGACGGACCGTGATGCTCTTCTGAAACCTTCAGCTTCATGCTGCAGGTTTGGTCTTTGTAAACTGGAAAAAGCATGTAATCTGAGGGAGCATCGACTGCTCTGGTTGGAAGCTGAGTGACAGCAGTGTACCTGTTCAGGAGTCACCTGTCCAGCTGAGTTTTCTACTGATGGATACTCATCCTTTCAGCGTCTTCATTCTGACCTAGGTCTATTGCTGTGCGATCAATACTCAGATATTTGTAATGTACGGTAAAGTCATTGATTAAATTAATGGATTCGGATTCAGTGGATTTCTTTCATATTCAGCTGATATCAATATCAGGAAGACATTCATGTGGATAATTGATTTGAAGGCCAGACTCAGTGGCGTCTTCTTAAAACAGAATAACTTCTACACTGATTGGAATTTCAGAGAAAGATCTAAGTCTGGTTTTCTGCTCATATCAGCTGAAGCACAAGACAATTCACCAAAGTCTCTAATGTCCGAGTTACGTCTACTGAACCAGGCCACAGCAGTTTCTAGAAAACCTATGAACTCTGTGTATGCTCAGTGACTAAAACATCCCTACAGCTCATACTGATCACTTTCTCCAATAAATCTGACTTCTGAGCAGCAGTTAGTGAAGCTACAGGATGTTATTATCTCAGAGGAACTACAGATAACCTCTACTGCAGGAAAGAACCTGCTTCCTGAAGCTGCATGTTTCCTCATCTCAACCCTATTCATGAAAAAAAGTAGTTTCCAGTGTGTCGTTTTTTGATCTGCATCACGAACACAGAAGAAGAAGGTGGTCTGCAGCTGTTGGAGCGAACCTTCAATCATTCCCATCAACTGCTGCTGGAACCAGAGGGCTTTGTGTTTCCATGACGACACCTGAGCTGGGAGTTGATTGAAGTTTCTTCTTCATCAGGCTGTGAGGACGACGTCTTCACAACCACATGGATCAATGCATCAGCATCTCCTCATGAGCTCCTCACCCACGTCCTCATTCCTTCAGAGTTACAAGAGAAAGATTAGTGGCGAGGCCAACCTGCTTCTTCTAGGAGCTTCAGCAGAAATCAGCTGGACTTCTACCGTGGCACTCAACACAGCCGTCTACCACGCTGAAATGACAACATTAGTCAGTGACAGCACTACCTACGAGGCCCTGAGACCCCACAAACAGCTGCACAAAGGTCATAAACTGCCTTCAACAGCTGGACAAAGAATGAGCCAGTGACCCCTCATCTTACTACCGACTGTATCCTGGAGAAGACACCGTGCACGTATGGCCTTCCAAAAATACACAAGGAGGGAACACCACTCAGACCAGCAGCAGCAGCGGCAGCATCCCCATCACCTACAACGATTTATCACATCCAGAATGAAACCTGGTTTAATCTGACGTCACATCACTCTTCACATGCACATCTGAGGCAGTGGAGACTCTCAGAAAACACCTCCTGCAAGACAGAACCAACCTCACCCCCAACCAGATCTGCACCCTGCTGGATCTCTGCCCAACCACCACCTCCTCCAGATATAAGAGGTTTGTACAGACAGAAGCACAGCTGGTCTACGGGCTCTCCAGTGTGCCCCATAGTGGCTGACCTTTACATGGAGGAAGTGGAAACCAGAGAGTTCAACTCCTTGAAGGGAACAACTCCAGCCACTGGTCCAGATATGTGGACGACACCTGGGTCAAACCCAAAGCCCAAGAAGTAGAAGCCCTTTACAATATGTTTCTTATTCACCCATTCGCACACCAGTGGTGACAGAACTTCCATGCCAGGTGCTGCCATAGGGAGCAACTTGGGGTTCAGTGTCTTGCCCAAGGAAACTTCGGCATGTGGAGGGGCCGGGGATCGAACCGCCAACCTTGTGATCAGTGAACAACCCTACCACCTGAACCACAGCCGCCCTCAACAAGGAAAGACATGAAGGATTTTTTGGACTGTGCTGTCCATGTTGAGGAGGATGGAAGCATTAGCATTGAAGTGTACAGTAAACCTCGGACCAATATCTGCTGTTCAATTCCTACCACTGAGATGGGTGGAGCCAACCAGAACCTTCACACTCTTCATGTACAGTCAGAGACGCACAGGAAATCAGCTGGAATAAAACAACAATTACCTGCAACATGTGATTACTTTTATTTCTTTTACATGTGAACATGGAGGTGATCAGATTTTTTACAGTGTAAAGTGCTTTAGTGAAATCCAGAAACCCCTGATTGATCCAGTCTGAATGGCCCAGATCCTGAAACACATACAAGTTGTCTGCAGAAAACTTCATCTGCTGCAGGGGAAGCAGCAGACGAATGGCCCTCTCCAACCAGTCTGACCAGTCTGTCTACTCCAACCAGTAAAACAGTCTGACCAGTCCAACCAGTCTGATCTTCTTCAGCATATTCAGAAAATGTGTTCCAGGCTTTAGTGTCAACATTACAGAGTTGTACTGACTCTGAATCCATCATTCCCACAACAAACAGACAATACTGACTAAAAAGCACCACAGAGGGAGGACAGGTTGAAGCCGTGGTCTGATTCTACACTTCAGTAAACAACCAGAAACACAAACAGCACATTCCAAACTGTTCAAGGTTACTTAACACCTAAATTATATTCTGACATCCGATGTTCACGGTCCGTGTAAAACAGCAGAACATGAAGACAGCTGTGGCCGACTGTAGCAGCAGCAGGGAGTCGGACTGAGTCAGCTGGGCGACGTGAAGAACCTCCTCCCCGACTCCAGTCCACCTCTGAGGACAGAAACACACCAGCAGAGACACGTTCAAGAACGACAACGACAAATGTTAAAAACAGTTCATAGTAGAGCACAGTGAGCCGGTCAACAAACGATAAGAGTTATCAGGGGGTTTGTTGGAGGTTTGTTGGGAAACTAGAGTATTTTTGTAAAGAAACATTTAGTGTGAAATGATGAATTTGGATTAGTTGTCTTGTTTGTTAATACTGTTTAATTCCATGGGTTATCTTCAGTTGACTCATGCTAATGTTGTTAAGGCTAATGCATCCCCATCGAATCTCCATAAACTAGCATGTTTGTGTTTTCTACTGTTCTAGAACATTATTTCTTAGATTCATTGTTCCGATACAAGACAAGCTGACCATCTCCATTTACTAAACCACAACACCTCCCTGTGCTCCATCAGAACGTCGGTTTCCACTGCTGGAACTTGCAGGTCGTTTTACGGTGATCAGAGCCTTTGAGCCAGTTCTGATGAATTGTCATTGTAGAACCACTTTCAGCAGAGAAAAAGTTCCTACTCCAGTGTACTATCCCTAACAGTGCCATTAATAACGTAAAAGTCTCCATGCATTCCAGCAGAACAAACCTCCATTGTTCTGATTCCTATGTAGAACTGGAGTTACCTTCTGTAACTACTGTTTGTTTTGGTCACTGTGAGCCAACGCTGAAGCTGTTGGACCTATAGTGGAGACTGAAAGGCTGAAAGGGACGATAAGGAGGCCGATCCTGGAAGTATTCACCTGCACCGAGTCCCTGCAGTGGAATGTTTTAGATCTCTGCTGTGCTGGTTTGTTGTGGTCTTACGTGTTGCTGAAAGCGTTCCCCAGGTTCCCGATCTGGCCTCTCTGACTGCCTCTGTTGGCTGTTTTGTAGTAGCTGTTCAACTCTGGAGACGTCACCGGTTTAAACAACCGACCTGAAGAGAAACATCATTTTAGGGGTTGACATGCTTCGTCCTGTTCACACTGAACAATGACATCTTCACAACAGCCCAACAACAATGTGCTGAAAATCCTTCTGAAGTTGAAGCAGACAGAACATCTGTTTCCCTGATGGTTTGAATAGTTTAAGGACTCTGGGAGAACCACAGGAGGACGGCTAAAGCAGCTGTTCAGGAAAAGTGCCTGAGGATAATGTTAGCACAACCTGTAGCCATCTGTGCTGCTAACAAACACTTAAAATGAGTAAACACACCATGACCGTCTTCCTGGTTCATCTTAAAGGTGGAGGATGAGGAGGGCGCCTGCTCCGTCTGAGTGGTGAGGACACGTCTCCAGTAGTCTTCAGGGAGGGACAGCAGTCGGAGGACAACCTGAGAGCAACACGATCACATGGACGCTGAAGTATTATGTAGCTTCATGTCCAACATGTTCACTTCAGCTCGTAATGCTAAAGCCCAGATAGAAGCCACATTCTGTGGTCCTGGACTTTCAGAAGGAGGCTGACCTTTGGCTGAGTGTTGGTGTCTCTGATGATGGTGGTTGGAGACGGCTCAGACATCCCATGACCCACTATGGTCGGTCCGAACACCCGGGCCAAATTATTCTGGTCCATCTGGCACTGAGGACTCCTCATCACTCTGCAGAACAAGAGGAATGCTGGAGATCGAAACACTGTATGATAAACTCACTTACCCTGGAGATGTATTGGATACTGGAGACCAAACCCCCCCCAAACCCCCACCACCCCACCACCACCATGTTTATGAGATGTGAAGAACTTTGTATTCATTGTCCAGTAACTGGATCTGGTTCACTGGGAGCAGGCTCTTCACTACATGTCTGTGGATGGATTTTCCTTCTGGAACCTGCTGCCTTTACTGTGTCAGTTCTCTGAGAGCAAAGCAAACACCAGAGTCTGATTCAAAGAGACAGAAAACAGACCGTTTAATCTGGAACTGCTCTAAACAACGGAGTGGTTCAGCAGCAGCCCAGCGGAGAACAGGAAGAACCTCCAGCCGGTGGGGAGGGTGGAGGAGCCTGTCACTGGGACCGGACCTCCTCCCCTCCTGAGGAGAGCCAGCTGCACCATCTATGGTTAATGTTGTGTGTCTGATGCTAATTTGAACGAAGAGTTGCTGAACTGCCTTTCATTGTTAACGACAATGACAATACAGATCTATTGATCTATCTATCTATCCGTCGATCAATCGATCTATCAGTCTATCCATCTATCCGTCTGTCTGTCTAAATAAATACAAGCTCAGCCTTGAGTGACCGTTTCCAGAAGGAGACCTCAGAGAGCAGCAGACAGATCTTACTTGTGTAAATGCAGCATGAGGAAAGCCAGTGTGTCTCTGTTGGCTCTGGGCAGCTCTGAAACGGCCTGAACCATGACGGCCGAGCATCTGTCTGCATCAGCCAGCTCTGGAACACAGTGAAGGGGAGCGTTCATTTAGCATGGAAAGGTTTCCAGCTGTGTTACTTGTTGCATGTCTGTGTTCAGAGTTCACACCTGCAGCCTCCATGAAGGTCCTGTGCAGCCTGAAGGTGAGCAGAGGCTCCTTCAGCTTCCTCAGGACGTCCTTCAGAAGTCCACAGACCACGTGGACGTCCTGAACTTCACTGAGCATCACCGACGACTTCCCCTGAACAAAGCCATCTCTGAGCTCCTTCACCAGGCGCTCTCCCCCAGGGACCCGGTACAGGCCTCTCTGCTCACAGGTGAGACACACATTTTGTGAAGAAGTTTGACACCAGAGATCATGTCAGACTGAGGAACCTTCTCTGTGAACTTCAGACTCCTTGGAT
Source organism: Dascyllus trimaculatus (assembly GCA_024666655.1). Taxonomy (NCBI): domain Eukaryota; kingdom Metazoa; phylum Chordata; class Actinopteri; family Pomacentridae; genus Dascyllus; species Dascyllus trimaculatus. The sequence continues at coordinate 70,848 of JAMOIN010001101.1, forward strand.
TCTTTTTTTTTTTTGGATCAACTTTTCATTCATGTGTGATTCGTGACTACAGTCTAATTTTACAAACAGCTATATTATTCACACATGTTCTCCCCTTTTTATCCCACGAGTCCATTCCCCTTGTGATGAGCACATTTATACGTATACTCAAATGAACACAATACACATTGAAATCAATCCCTTAAACAAAACTATATATACATGCATACACACAAACACAAATAAATAAACAGATAAATAATAATAATAATGATCATTTTAAAATAAACCTGTCCAGGTTCCCCCAGTGTATAGAGTGATGCAGTAACAACATGTCATGTAGTAATAAGCTCATTACAAAGCAGGTGCTGATTTCCTCCTCAAAGACATCCACTGAAACAGCAAAATAAACACTAGCTATGTCCAGAACAGAGTGGTTGGAAGGGTACAGATGTTTGCCCTTAAACTGCAAGAAAAACTGAGGAAGTTTGTTACACAAAGATATCAGGTGTTACACTGTGATGTAAATTACAGCCTAATCAACAACCATTTTAGTAAATAAATTAGACCAATAAGAAATATTTTCATGAATTCAGGCGGCAGAGATCTGAAGTCCATCTCTGTACCATAGGAGCCATTCTCTCACAGTCAGAGGCTGCACTGATTTCCAAACAATCATCTTTTAGCAGCTGTAAGAGCAGCTAATAATATCCAGCGATTATTAATTGATAAATTCAATTTTACAGTATCATCTAGCAGAAGAAGCCTCGGCGTGCAGGGTATGGCTCTCCCACTCATGTCTGACAGTTTATCTGCTACATTTTCCCAGAACTGAAGAGGGCACTGCCACACCATGTGGAGAAAAGTACCTACAGTGTTGTTTGGACAGAAATCACAGCATGTAGTGTCTTCTAGTTTCATCTGATGCAGCCTCCTGGGACATTGGTAGGCTCCATGGATGATTCTATAATAAATCATTTGGTGATTCCTGGATGAGAGGGAGGTGTTGGACCAGATATGATTCCAATCCCACTCTAAATGATCTCTCAGCTCAGTTTTCCAAAGATGCTCAATAGACAAGCTGTTGTCAGAAGACTGAACAACCAGTTTATACATATCCGAAACAATACCAATGCTTTTAGCTTTGCTCAAGACGGCATGGAGAGGAACCCCATGAGAGCACATAGCGGCACGCAACTGTAAAAAGAAGAAGAAGGACGAACCTGGTAAATTATAACATTTATGCAAGTCATGAAATTCTTTTGGTCCGTCTTGCCCCACAACATCCACAAATTTGTGAACCCCTTTGCGCTCCCATGGGGGAAAGAGGTTGGTTTCTTATCAATCAGGAAAGAGTAATTATGAAAAAGTAGAGTTTGAAGAAAAGATTCTTTGTCTTTGCCCAAGTGTTTGTCAACTTGGTTCTAGACTTACACCAGGTGGGCTATAATGGGCCAATAGTGACTTTCAGAATATAGAAGAGTGGGCAAAGCATTGGGTTTTAATAAAGCTTCTTCAGTTGGCATCCATGCTGCTGGTGTATCAACCAGAGACCTTGGATTCTGAGCTTCTCCAGTCTTCCTCCAGACTCTGGGACCTTGATCTCCAGATGACAAGCAGAATTTAGGACTTCAGACCACTGAGAACAGTCTGGTTCTGTTTCTCCTCAGCTTAGCTAAGATCTGCTGCCTGATATCAGGAATGTGACGTTGTATCTACTGTCCTGAAGACGTCTGGTGGTTCTGGATGTTCTGACTCCAGCCTCGGGCCTGTGAGCTCCATGCGTCTACTCTGTAGGATGCTCTGGAAGAAGAACCAGTCTGAAGCATGGAGGCTCCACCTCACGGCCTCCAGGACTGGCTGTTGTGTTGGGTTTCACAACATATCAGGTTCACACCACAGAAACTGATCCAGACCGTTTCCTCTGAATCTCCAAAACCAGGTCTGTTGGTCCTCCGTCCAGGTTCTGGTCTGCTGCACGGATTCCACATGCCGATTCAAAACGAAGTGTTTCAGTTCATGAACACACAGAACACTTCAGGCTGGGCTGCATTAATCCGCTGCAGGAGAACTGTGAGCAACCAGAGCTGATCTTCATCATCATCCTTATAACTTTACCTACTAGTCAGCTGATTGTTCAGCAGGAAACAGCCTCTCCAAACGCCTGCTAATCCAAAAAACAACCAAAGAAATGAAAAGTGTGACTGTGTGGTTGGCTTCAAGACACCGACTCTCTGGGTGGGGGCGCATTCATCCAGATGTGGTATCCAGCCAGAGAGACCTGGTCTGGAGGAACTCACCTCCTGCAGCCCCCTCCTCTCAATCTCAGCGACACAGTCCACAATCAGCACAGGAACTCTGGGATGAGTCAGCGGAGCAAAGCCCTCCAACGAGTCCTGAAACAGCAGAGATTCATTCAAACATGTGGATCAGTCTGATCCACTTGGATCTAGACTGAACTTTTAGACCTGTAGATCAGTCTGATCCACCAGAGGGGTATTGCACAAAAGTAGGATAAAGACATCCAGGATAAATGAGCAGACGCGGCTTGACTAAGCCTGGTCCGCGCTATCTTGGATTAATTGGTTGCACGTTTGTCGATCCAGGATGAAGAGACGCGGCTTAGCCAAGCCAGGTGTGGATGTTTGGGATAAGTGGGTGTTCACTGCATTCTTAAGGAGACCATGAAACCGATCACAGAATCACCGATGGAACAATGGACAACGGACGCGCGTCTTCATTTACTCCTGCGGAGCAAGAGCTGCTTCTTCAGCAATATGAAGAAATGAAAGACAGAATACGCCAAAAGGGAAACACAAGTGCTGCTAAAAAGGAGAGGGAAAAAGCCTGGCAGACAATAGCGGACCGGCTTAATGTGTAAGTAGCTCAAACATGTAGATTAATAAAGTGTACTCCACAGGAACTGTCATGCAGTTAAAGAATGCGCAGCTGATGACTTTTCCACTAATCAGTAGGTGTTTTTGCTTTAATGTGGCCCATAGAAGTGCATGTTACTCAGGTTATGTAAAGTATAAATAAGTTCAAAGAAATGATCTACTCTATGTCATCTACTGAATCTATTTATCCCATGTTGTGTTCTGTTTCATTCATCATCCTTCATAAAGAACAAACTTGTCTGGCCAGAAAAGAAGCTGGCAACAGGTGAAAACTAAATACAAAAATATTCTGCAGTCTGGTAAGTTACTTTACTGTAGCCTAAATAGCAATTTGAGATTGTTGAGATTTGTTGTCTGCTGCTGACAATGAATTTCTTTTTGGTTTTAGCAGTCAAGAAAAAAAACACACTGCAGAGGCACAGGGGGTGACCCACCCACCCAGGACCTGGCCCACCCACTCACCCAGGACCTGACCCACCCACCCAGGACCTGGCCCACCCACCCAGGACCTGACCCACCCACTCAGGACCTGACCCCAGCAGAGGAGCTGGCGATCGACTTAAATAAAGGGAGGCCGGTGATGGAGGGGATCCAGGGAGGGACAGTTACAGACTCAGTCCTTGCTGCTGACAGTTGCAGCTTCTTACAAGGTACATGCCTACATGCACTTCCACTACCGATTAAACACATTTCGCCATATAATACTGTCTGACTTTGAATCTGTTTGCAGTGTCTGGGGACAGAGTTATGCTTCTGGAGCCACCAGAAGACGATCCAGTTAGTATTGTACATTTCATTGCAAGTACAGGCTTGGCATGTCCTCTCAAATGTCACTGAGTTCTCTTGATTCATGTATGTACAGGGGGAAGGTACATCTGCAGCAGTGGAGTGCACCTCTGCAGATGAGGAGACACTGTCTCTGGACTCTAGAAGGCTTGAGGTATCATATCAGATTTGTGGAGATAAAACTGCTTATTTAGTCCAAAAAACAAATAAATTAAAAGTAAAAAATGTGTTACAGGATCTAGAGACTGCACAGCCTCAAAAGGAAGCTGGTAACATTGTGAGTATATGCTGAAGTAAATCTATGTGATGAACAAACCCTGTTGTGCTAATTGGCATTTCTTCTACAGAATTCACAAACAATTAGAAAACTATATGCAAGACGCCTCCAAAAACAGACTGAGCTGGCAGAACTCCAAATCCAGAGGGAGAAACGCAATCTGGAATTGATTGAACTTGATGTTCAAATAAAAAGGACTCTTTCATCATCATGTAGAGTTTCTTTTAAATGCCTGTATTGTATCGTACCTATTTGAGTAAGGTCAGATTTTTTGGTATCTTTTTTAACCTTTCAGTGTTGGTGTTGTATTACTAAGGAAAGCATCCCAAATAAACCGTTTGGCTTCTTACTTTTATTGCTCAAATATTGTCTTTTTATATGTGCTTTTGGTCTCTCTATATAAACTGTGCTAATAAATAATACTAAAACTAAAAGTCAACCAGCAAATAACATGATGAATGAGTTATAATATCTGGATGATGTAACATGTGTAGAAAAAAACATGGGAATTCTGTAAAACACAGTCATTTCTCATAGTACTGACAGCAGAGCCACAACAGGATTAACCTTATCCTGGATGTTAGCCTGGTCTGGAGCAGGCTAGCTGCAGAGACTAAGTAACCATGGTTACTTGTCCAGGATAAACTTGGCCTGGTTTTGTGCAACCGACTAGAGGCTAAGTTTATCCAGGATAACCAATACTTCCAGGCTTAATCCCTTATCCTGGTTTTGTGCAACACCCCTCAGGATCTAGACCGAACCTTTAGACCTGTAGATCAGTCTGATCCACCTGGATCTAGACCGAACCTTTAGACCTGTAGATCAGTCTGACCTAGTGACCGACTGAAGCTCTCAGTCAGTCATTTTTTGCCGTCTCATACTTAACATTGAATGAAATCGTTTCAGACCGACTGCAGTGTTTGTTTACTGAGATACTGACGGAAACTAACAACACTTTCTCTTCTGAACCGTCTTCTCTGGTTTTCACTGGTTTGTTCTAATGAACATTAGAAGTCTGACTGTGAGTCCTGATCCAGTCCAAGTGATCTCTCAGAACCAGACCCACCATCTGAAGGGGTCCTCTTGTTGCTGCGTTGGAGGCCGAGCAGCCGCCGGTGAACTTCTGTTTGCACTCTGGATGAGCGACAACGCGACAGTTTCTGCACCTTACCGCCATCTTCCCGAAGCGGATCCTCTTCCCACAGGGCAGGCAGGTCTCCGGCCGGATCACCTGGAAGGGTGAGTGTTAGAGGATGTACAGGGGTGTGACGGCACTGAGACTGTCACGAGGGTTTTACCGTCTTTGACAGAAAAACATGGCTGCTGGTTCTTTGAGTTCTGCTGGTGTGGACGGATCCGTCTTTTGGTGGAGCTTCAGGTTCAGGTTCAGCCATGGTGTCGTCGCAGGGGAACCACACGGAGGTCTGGTCTGTAGAACACAGTGAAAAACCATCAGGTCCTCAGGTTATTATTAATTCCTGAACTCATTTTCTGCCATGTCATGTTTGTCTATCAAACACGTTGTAAAGAGTCCCAGTCAAGTTATTTTCTGTCCCAGTAGGTCCAAACTGAAGCCGTGTTCCTGGTTAAGACCCTCTTCAAGTGCATTAAGATCATTAAAAATCAATCAATTAAATTGTATTATAAAGTACTAATTCACAACATATGGCATCTCAAGACACTGCACGTAGGGAGGTAGAAACCTGACAGACTTCTAAAGAGAAACCCAACAAATCCAAAGATTCCTCTTGAGTTCCTTCAAACAGCAGCAGCAGGGAAGAAAGAAGTCCTGTGGAGGCGAAGCTAAGGTTGGAGAGAACAGGACAGCAGATGGAGAACAGACAGAACCATCAACAGTGTGGAGATCAGAGCAGCTCCACATCCAGGAGGAAGCTTAGAGGTTCCACAAACTCCAGAAGATGGACAGAACCTGTGTTCTCCACATGACGCCAGAAAACCCATCATAGATCAGCTGCAGCACCTGGTGGTTCCCCCTTCTTCTAGATCGGACCAGAACATCTCTACCTCATTTATGTTCTTACATGTGATGTTTCTCTCAACTGAACCATGTTGTGGTGACTAAACTGAACCAAACAGCCATCGACCTGGACACATTAAAGTATAACGGGAGTGAAGCCGGACCTCCTGACCCAGGGCTCTTTCTCCTGGAGGCCTTTCTACGTTTGTTTCAAAATAAAAGGCTTTTGGTTTGCTTGTTTTCCGTTAGTGACAGGGAGTCTGCAGAGTCGGAACATGAGGCTGTTTCAGACACATTCCTCAGCTCTGCATGCTGGGTACGAGGTTTTACTGAAGGTAACAGTGGACCCAGAAGACGCTGAGCCTCAACGTTAAACCAGCTCAGCTGTTTCAGGACTGCAGGCCAAAATGAACCGGAAGCTGAATATCAGCCGGTGGAGATATTAAATATTATTCACGACTCCTCACCAACAAAATGCTTTAATCTCTGCACATGTAATGACTCCTTCATGTCAGCTGGTGTCGGCCATGTTTGAGACTGTCCACAGACTCTAGGAGCAGAAACGGCTGATCAGTCATGTGACCTGAATGTTACGAAGAACTGTGTCCATCTCACGTGAAGAGCAACGACTCTTTCTGGACGTTTCCTTCAACTACGTCGTTTTCTAAATGAGGACCTTAAAATAAGTCGAAGGAACAGCCAACGACTCGATGAAGCTGAACCAACCAGAGAGCAGCTTGTTGCCAACACATCGCTCACCTCCTGCCTCTGATGCAGCACAGTCCTGGTTGAGGGTCCGGGCTGGATGTTCGGGGGTCTCCTGACTGATTCCGACCACCATGCGGATCTGACCTCCGGCCTCAGCCGTCATCAGAGACGCCTTCACGATCGTCTCCACGTCCTGAGTCCAACACAGACAGCTTCAGGTTTAGAGAAGTTAGACAGAGCTGCTGGTCGGATCAGAAGTCTGAGTTCACTGGTAGTTCAATGGATTAGTAATGGTAATTACTAATTAATACTAATTAATACTAATTCTCTCCTCATTCATGTTGTTCTGGTTCTATAGAGAACTTTAGACTGAAAACACCTGATGATGTGTTTGTTTGCTCGGTTCACCTTCTCCACAGTTTTTCTCTCCAGCAGCTCTGCAGACATGGTTCCTCCTCGGCATCGCTTCACAACCGGAGCACCAAATGCCAGACCCATCGACGAGCGCTGCAAAGAACGGCAACATCAGCAGATCAACAGAGCAGCAACATCAGCAGGGCAACAGAGCAGCAACATCAACAGGGCAACAGAAACTGGTTGCCATCAGTTCTTTAGATTCTGTCTCTTCATGGATTTCAACAGTAAAAGGTTCATTTGTAACACATTGAAGTCTTTGGTTGACTTTCAGGAGAGGACTGTCACTAAACTGAAACCGGAGCAACGTTACAGATCAACAGGAAGCACAAACAAACAAACAAACATGCTGTAAACATGTAAACAGGAAGGACGGCTCACCCTCCTCTCTCTGGCTCGAGATCTCAGAGGTTTAATCACTGTGGTGTCCAAATCCTGAAACCACACAGAGACACCAGAACCACCAGTCAGTCAGCAGGAACCAGTTCTGAACCCAGTCCGGTTCAACACATCCAGACCTCCTCTCTGGACCAGTTGGAGCTACCAGCTATCAGAAGGTGGCTTTAACTTCCTTCGTTCACTCAGGCTTTCTGCTTCCTTCAGCTGCTTCAGCCAGCAGCAGTTTAATGGAGAACTAGAAAGATGAAATGTACGATGGTACAAAGAGCTGCTGCTGGAAACGACGCAGGACAGGAAGGCTGGCAGAAAACTGTTGATCAGACTTTTATTTTACTGATCAGTGCTGATTATTGATAACTGACAGCAGCTCATCAGAGCTGTTAAACTTTAAACTTCATATGTTTAAACATGATATTGTATTGATAATGCAGGAAATCACTTTAATTTGTGGACAAATCAAAGCAAATTAATGTTATTGACTGAATGTTCTCTGTAATAAATACCAATAGATAATCAGTGTTCTAATCAATATATATATATATAAACACATATATGTGAAGTATATTGAGGTGTGTGCGCTACAGCGTGTTGGTTGTGTGTCTGTTCACAGTTGTGTGTCCGTACCACGTCGTCGTCTGTGCGGTCATAGCTGATGTCAGAGTGCGACAGGAAGGACGACTCGTCGATGACAGCGAGCCTGACGGAGCAGATGTTCGTTAGCGTGTTCATTAAAGCAGCTGATCAGAAACTCCTCATCATGTCTGAGGCTAATGTGATTCCTATCCCTCAGTGGTGCATTTGAGATCTCTATTTTAGTACTTGTCTGCACTCAAACCTTGAAGTTCACTTCAGTAAACATCTGGAAATGGCTTTAAATGCATCGTGTCTTAGAATCGATTCGCTGTTGATCGATGTGATCGTCGTTGATCGACTGATCGACTCACCGTCTGCTGCTCCTCTGCAGAGTCACGTTTCCTGCCTTGTGTTCGAACGTCGCCAGCAGAGATTTCTGCTCATCGTTCAGGCAGGCGCTCGATTTGCTGTCGTGGACCAGGATGTCGCACATGAGCTGCATCTGCCGCTGCTGGAGACACACAGAGCTGTCAGCGCCCCCTGCAGGCCACATAACCTCAGAGCTGTCAGCGCCCCCTGCAGGCCACATAACCTCAGAGCTGTCAGCGCCCCCTGCAGGCCACATAACCTCAGAGCTGTCAGCGCCCCCTGCAGGCCCCATAACCTCAGAGCTGTCAGCGCCCCCTGCAGGCCACATAACCTCAGAGCTGTCAGCGCCCCCTGCAGGCCCCATAACCTCAGAGCTGTCAGCGCCCCCTGCAGGCCCCATAACCTCAGAGCTGTCAGCGCCCCCTGCAGGCCCCATAACCTCAGAGCTGTCAGCGCCCCCTGCAGGCCACATAACCTCAGAGCTGTCAGCGCCCCCTGCAGGCCACATAACCTCAGAGCTGTCAGCGCCCCCTGCAGGCTGCATTACACAGCGTTCTAACTGTACAGCAGTGATTCTCCTCTCTACAGGAGACAGTGGAGACCTTTCGTTCTTCTTAACACCTCGTTATTCACTACCTGCTTCACGATCGACACATCCGAGGAATAAATGAAAACCTGAAATCTGATCTGACACATAAATATCTATAATATATTTATCCATTTCTGATCCTGTTTGTTTTTACTGCGTTTGACTGGGTAGAATTCATGTTTCCTCTCTGCAGATTCTCTTTTTCCATCAGTGCTCCTGTTTGTCCAAACTTCAGAGACTTTAACAATTTAAGATGAAAAAACAGTCCTGATTAATCAATTAGCCAAATATCAATGAACTGATTATCGATTATTTACTGATCAGTAAACATACTAAACATCGATGTGTTGCAGTAAACAGACATGAAAATGAACAGCTGGTGTCCTCATAAAAACATGTAAGTCAGGTAACAGCTGAAGACATGTGGAGGCTACTTCAGAAGTTGTTTTCCAACCAAACTCCAGGATTTCATGCAAACCTGAGATCTTTGGAACTCAGAGACTGCAATAAAGCACAGTCATGAAAACAAACAGCTGCAGCCCTGACATTATCAACTAATAATCATTTCATTCATCAGTTATCAGACCAACCTGGAGCTCTGTGAGCAGAAACCAGAGTGATAACAAACAGGAGACTGAGATGTCTTCTGGTTTCTACCTGCAGCAGCTCCACCTGGCCTGCAGGCCTGTGGTGAAGGTCCGGGTTCTCAGCCTATGAAACCTTCTGTTTCTCACCAGGTAATGGTAGTCGGCCTCGACCTTGTAGCGTTTCTTCATCTCGACGTCCAGCTGGTTTCTAGTGTGCTTCAGTTTGACCTCCAGAGCAGCTTTGGAGACGTCAGACTTCACCAGCAGCTCCTTGTACTTCTTCAGCTCCAGCTCAGCGTGAAGCCACTTCTTCCTGACCAACTCATAGTTCTTCACCACCTCGATGAACTCTGGAGGAACCCAAGAGGGAGGACACAGGAGCTGGCTTGAGGTTGTTGCTGTGCTGTGTTGTTGTGTCGTTTTTGTTGTTGTTGTTGTTTTTGTTGTTGCTGTTGTTGTTTTTGTTGTTGCTGTTGTGGTTTTTGTTGTTGTGTTGTTTTTGTTGTTGTTGTGTTGCTGTTGTTGTTGCCGTTTTTGTTGCTGGTGTTTTTGTTGTTGTTGTTGTTTTTGTTGTTGTTGTTTTTGTTTTTGCTGTTGTTGTTTTTGTTGTTGCTGTTGTGGTTTTTGTTGTTGTGTTGCTGTTGTTGTTGCTGTTTTTGTTGCTGGTGTTTTTGTTGTTGTTGTTGTTTTTGTTGCTGTTGTTTTTGTTGCTGTTGTTTTTGTTGTTGTTGTTGTGTTGTTGCATCTCACCCAGCTCAGTGTTCATGTTGTTCTCCTCCATGTTGATTCTCTGCAGACACAAAGCCAGAAGCTCCTCCACAGCGTGCCGAGACTCCTCCATCACTGTTAGGGTTGGTTAACCTGTTAGTCTGGGTTAGTTAGGACTATTAGTTAGGGTTAGTTAACCTGTTAGATATTCATGGTTTGTTAAGACTGTTTTCTCTGTTAGTCAGGACTAATAGTTACTTAGTAGTTAGGACTACTAGTCACTACAGATGATTCCCACGGTTCCCATTAGCATCAACACTCCAAAGTGACTGAAGTTACTGAAGTCAGTCCAGTGTTTAAAGTCAACTGTTGAAAATCTCTGCAGTGCACTAAATCTAAAAAACTGCATTCAAGCTGATCCTCGGCATGATTTTTATTTTCCAAAATAAGAAAGTAAATCAGACTTAGGAAAGTTTCACTCAGAAGTGGTAGAAAGCTGTTATCATAATTACACTCAGAGCCGCATCATCGCAGTAAAACCTGAACATTCAAACTGATAGTAGAATATTTTACCATTCACAGCCACAGCTAGGGATGCTAATGATTAATGAATGATTTAACTGATGAAACACATTAACTAATGAGACAGGAGAAGAACGTCATGATGTCAGTAGATTAGATCAGCTGTAGTTCCTGGTTGTTCCACCAGGGGGAGCCTCTTCCTGTTTAATACTGCAGAGACCAGAGGAGGCGTCACTCAAGCTGTGTCCCAATTCAGGGGCTGCATCCTTCAAAGGACCCAGCCTACCCGTCCTTCTAAGGACGAGAAGTCTGCATGAGCGTTTGTTAAATGAGACGGTCCAGCCTACGATGAACTTCCTGCTTACATCATGACGTCTCGTAGCGCCGCTCCTTGTTGCCTAGCAACCCTGACAAACAAGTTTTCATCCCGACGATCAGGATGAGACGACTATGTTGTAATTTTACCTAATTTTTGACTGGATTTGATCCGGAAACTGTAATTTTTGTTTTAATATGTTTTATTTCCTTGAAGACTTGAGGGTCTTGTTCTGTCCGGTGGTTCGGGACTAAACTGTCTGAGAAACAAGAAGCTGGTTTAAATCTGTTGACATCCACTGATATGAACTTCAGATATTATAAACCTCCACAGTCTCTGGGCTGAATGTTTCTGATGAGGATCACTAAATACCTGCTGTCTGAACAGAAACCAGATATAATGTATGTTAAACATGTGATCAGATAACTTGGTGGAGCTAAACTAAGAACAGTGAGGAGAGTCATGTTTTCACTGGTCTACAGAGAATCACCACCAACAGAAGCTCCAGCAGCATTTAGTAACCTAGTAACCATTTTACTTCTTCACCATATAATAACTGAAATAAGGATTAGATATGTGAATATTTATGAATGAATAAGTCGTTTTCATGGTGCCGCAGTCAGAACAAAATCGCCAGAGTCTCAGTAAAATAAAGCTTAAAACTGAAGCTGAACAACTGGACAGTAAATGTTTTAAACTGCAGCAGCTCATCAATAACGTAAGTTAATCGTTTTTTTAAAACAAATTTTAATGTGTTCAACACTTGTACTATCGGACTGAGCTGTAACACAATACTAATATTTAAAACTAGAATCCTCCATCAATCTTCTCTGTCAGCCGTCAGCAGTTAAAACTCCAGCTGTTGATCAAACTGTCAGCGACCCGCAATGAATCTTGGGATATTTGGGGCTACGAAGGATCCATCGATGCATCCTTCAAATCCGTGGAAAAGAAGGACGCATTCGTCGGCCGCATTTGAAGGAGTCTTGAAGTTTAATGAAATGGGACAGCCTTAGTCGCAGCGCTGTGACGTATGCGGCCGAATAATGCAGCCTAGAAGGATGCAGCCCCTGAACTGGGACACAGCTTCAGACTACAGTTCATGTTGGAAGCAGAGAGCATTGTGGGAGTTTAGCTAGCAACGGGCACCATGACAAAGACCTCTGAGGAGGTTAATGACCTCCAACCAGAGCTGCTGTGTTTCAGATGAACTGGATCAACAGAGATCCTGGATCATGAACCTTCTCTGTGGTGTTCCACCAAGAATAACTCCACCGTGGAACAACGTCCACTGCACGTTGTTTGATCAGTGATGCTGAGAGCTATCTGGTAGGTTAAGTCTGAAATAAGCAGCACGTTTCTCTCCTCCAGCCTTCACCTGAGTTACCCAAGTGATGTCACTGTTCAGGTGTGTTACCTGTTCAGGTGTCAATTTAACAGTATTGCATACACTGCAGATAAACAAGCTGCTGTTGGACCGTTGGTTCTCAAGTTTGCAGTATTTCTACACTGCAGACATTTTCTACAGCAGGAGTGTCCAATCCTGGATGTTTCAGATGTTTCCCTCTTCCAACACACCTGATTCAATGATCAGCTCATTATCAAGCTCTTCAGAAGCCTGATAATTTAAAAATTATTATGATCATTTAAATCAAGTGTGTTGGAAGAGGGAAACATCTGGAACATGCAGGATAGTGGCCCTCGAGGACCGGAGTTTGACACCCCTGTTTTAGATGTTTTTCTCTTCCAACACACCTGAGTCAAATGATCAGGATCGTTATCAGGCTTCTGCAGAGCTTGAAGATGAGCTGATGATTGAATCAGGTGTGTAGGAAGAGGGAAACATCTAAAACATGCTGGACAGGGACCTCGAGGACCAGGACTGGGCACCCGTGGTCTACAGGGTGACAGTGAACTCAGGTTTATCTGGTTTATGGTGGTTAAAAGAATAATAATAAAAACAACAACAACAACAATAATAACAATAATAATAATAATAATAATAATCACCATCATAATAAACCTGCATCACACAGAAACCAGCTGCTGGTTCGTCCTCAGGGACCCTGACAAACCTCAACCTGCTGTTTTATATTCAACGTTCTGATTTGAACAAGCTCACGTGTTTCCACGTGACCACAGCGGATCAATACTCTGATGACTGATTGATTGATTGATTGATTGATTGATTGATTGATTGATTTACTGCTGAATCGGTTTGACTTCACCAAGCGACTGATCAGAACATTAAACCTCCGCAGCTGAAGGACACTTTACCTGAACACACCTGAACACACTTGTCTGCTCGGACAATCACGGAGAGTCCCGGTGTTCGGACACCGAGGACCGAACCAGAACCGACAGTTACCTGTAAACTCGACAGGTGTTTCTTCTTCTACGGTCTCTGCTGCGTCTCCGATCAGTTTCTGGTCCGAAGGTTGAAGTAAAGAGACGTTCAGCTGCTTCTGTCTGGGGCCTCCTTCTCCTTCTCCTTCTCCTTCTCCTTCTCCTTCTCCTTCTCCTTCTCCTTCTCCTTCTCCTTCTCCTTCTTCTTCTCCTTCTTCTTCTTCTCTTCCTCCTGCTGCTGCTGCCGCTTCTTCCTCTTCCTCCTCTTCCTCTTCTTCTTCTCCTCCTTCCGTTCCTCCTCCCTGGGATGTGACGAAGCAGCAGGTGTTTAATGACATCTTCACCTCAGAGCGTCAGTTTAAAGCGACGTCAGGTAAAGATGACGTCACAGCTGCATCACCTGACCTTTGTTTTATTATAACAGCTGATTAATGAACAAAACAGAGTTTATGAAGATCTGTAGTTTATGTTCTTCTGCTGGAAACCAGAGGGCGCTGCAGAGCTGGAGACTAAAACATGAAGAACATATAGTTCTCTATTTATTCTGTATTTATTTATTCTGTTTGTGTTTATTTTTTTTGTTTGTTTATTTTCTTCACCTCAGTCTTCAGAAACATCTCCTCCCTCTGCCGGCAGCACTGCCTCCATTTTAATCATGACAAAAGAGTTTCACTCCTGCAAACAGGACTGTTGCTGTCCTGAGGGACAGAAGACAGAATTCAGCAAACATCATTTAGCTGGTCGCTGTTAGCGGTTAGCATCACTGTAGTTGTTTTTCTGTGGTTTATCTGAAGGGACAGACGGATTAAGAGAACAGACGCCTCACTCTGTTGAGTTTCCCTTCAGTTTATTCATGCAGCTCTCATCACAACATGAAGAACTTTTACATTCACCACAGGAACAACAACAACAGATGCACTGTCGCCATGGCAACACCCTCCTGTATGCACGCTATCACCAAGAGTTCATGTCCTCCATTTTGACTCCAGTGCATCTGTGAGGACAGAAAAACTTCAGCCTGCAGGAGCACCACTGCCATGTTGGATCCAGCTGTAAGCCAGCTGTTTCCCGTCTTTAAGCTAAGCTAAGCTAGCTGCTTCTCCTGTTTACAGTTTGCATGTGAAGCTAAGCTAGCTGCTTCCCTGTTTACAGTCTTTAGGCTAAGCTAAGCTAGTTGTTTCCTCTGTTTTCCATCCATCAGCTAAGCTAAGCTCACCAGCTACAGTAACTTCATGTGGAATCAGTCTGACCATGTGATTTAGAGAGAACAACAAGAAGACGAGTCACTGAATGTTGAATTGTCCCTTTAAGGACACATACAGATCCTTTACAAAAGACTTAGAAACCCAGATTAGAAACTCAGAGAACCAACCAGAGTCCAGCTGTGGTTCCATCAGTCTGATGATGACCCTGGTTCTACTGAGAACATCTCAGGTCTGGACCTGTGGACTGGGTCTATCTATGGACCAGGTCTGGACCTGTGGACTGGGTCTATCTATGGACCAGGTCTGGACCTGTGGACTGGGTCTATCTATGGACCAGGTCTGGACCTGTGGACTGGGTCTATCTATGGACCAGGTCTGGACCTGTGGACTGGGTCTATCTATGGACCAGGTCTGGACCTATGGACTGGGTCTATCTATGGACCAGGTCTGGACCTGTGGACTGGGTCTATCTATGGACCAGGTCTGGACCTATGGACTGGGTCTATCTATGGACCAGGTCTGGACCTATGGACTGGGTCTATCTATGTCTGCATCATGGCTCCACATGGAGAAGAAGTGAACAGAGGAAGTGAACAATGTGACTGTGAGACTGGACAAAGATGGAAAGGATCCAGGAAGACCAGTGATCCACTAAGAACCAGTGAAGCCCAGTGTCAGCAGGAACCAGGAGGTCTAGAAGGAGCCATAGTAGCACTGATCAGAGCTCCTAAAGAACATGAAGAGAAGCCTGATGGATGCTGGAGAACATTGTTTGGTCACATGAAGATCAATGAGTTGGGCTCAGATGGAGTCCAGAACCTGACCAGGACCACCACAGTGGATCATAGTCCTGACAGTGAAGCACGGAGGTGGAGTGTGATGGTAGATAAAGGTGCTGATGACGTTTAGAGATGCTCCATGAAGGTCTGAGGAGGAACCAGAACACTGGCTGACCACATGGAGAAGAGGAAGATGTATCCAGAGAACAACATCATACTAGAGCTTCTAGACCAGGACTAAGAGGAACCAGGACCTGGACAGTGAGAGTCCAGACCTGGACCCAGCAGAGGAAGGTAGAGCAACACAACCCCTCCAGCAAAGAGCAGCTGAACCCAACAGAGAAGATGTGAGAAGATGAGAGCAGCAATGATGGACTCTGGTTTCCTCCATGCTGAGGAGGACTGAGTCTGTCACCAGGAGTAAAGGGGGACAGAGGAAGGACTGGAGGACCAGAGACCCTCATGGAAGATGGACTCACTGTAGGTCCACTGAGTTCCTGCTGTGGAGATTAATTTAATCTAGAATCTGAACTGGTGGTTTGTGATCTGACATCAGAGACAGTACTGTGCTGTTAGAAGTAATCTGATTACTGTGTGGGGTGCAGATTAGAATCACTTGACATTTAAGACATATTGCACAGGGCTGTACTCTGCTGATGTACACTGTATGTTCTCCATCACATCCTCCAACAGTATGTTGTTACTATAGCAACAGCGAGGCACCAACATGGCTGCTTGTGACTGCATGGATTCTATGCTAATACTACACTGATGCTAACCCTATGCTAATGCTAACACCTCCAGGGTACAAAAACTGTAAAAAATACAAAATGATCATGAAATCTTTAGAAACCAAACACACCAGTACAAATCAGAGGTCATCAGAGGTCATAGGAGGCGGAGATACAACTGTGACATCACAGGCAGAAAACAGGTTAGTTTTAGGGTTGGCGGTCATCAGAGGTCAAAGGTCAGAGGTCATGGTAGATGTTGTTGACGTTTTACAGCCGGATCAGGTCATGGATATATTCACGGATGAGTCTGTCATACAGCGCCACCCGAGGGTCAGATGGAGGAGAACAACACTGATGTTGGTAAATGTCAGTAACCGTGTAATGAGCATGTGCAGAGGGTTTGTTAATACATCCATGACCAGCGCCAGCTGTTTCTGTGGTGATGACATCAGGGGGCGGGGTCAGTGTATTTACATCCTGTAGGGGCCGTGGTTTGAAGGGACTGCTACTTACAGGCTACACTGGATTTATTAGCACCATCCACAGTGTCAGTCTGATTCTGAGACAAAGCTGATCAAGCTGTATTGATCGATTGACTCGATCAGGTCGTGACAGGATTGAATATGACAGACCTGTTTCATACTGACTACAGTGGATTTAATTCACGACGAGCAGACAGAGGTCATGGAAAGACGAACATGTTTCCAGCTGTCAGTGAAAAACACCTGGAGAAGATGTCAGCAGGTCTGACAGGTGAACTGATGGTACAGCTCAGGTGAGTGTTCTCATGATGAAAGGAAACATGTTCTCAGCTATACTTCTACTACTAGCACTACTACGACTACTGCGTCTGTCCAAGCTGACAGAACATGAGGATGAGTTATAGGAAGGACGAGATGAAACGCTACGAAGCAAAGTTTGATTTCTGAAATGATCCAAAACACGAAGTCATTAACATTCAGTACTAACTACAGTACCACTGTTGTACTAAGAATCAGCCGTTGGTAGTAACACAGGAACTTTAGAACCGAGTCGCACAAACTGAAGCGACTCTTTGACTCTTCAGCTTTATGATAAAGACGTGATGTTGGACCGACCACCAGGAGGCGCCACGATCCTCTGAGCCGAGCGGCGAGGGATGTGGTCGTCGATCTGAGCTCCTGGACACAAGAAGAAGAACAGAGGATGTTATCAAAGTGTGTTCCTCTTCATTTAGCTGCTGTGTGTGTTGACCCACGTAGTTAGGGGTAGGGTTCATCACCGTTTATGATCAGGACATTGATCAGAAGACTGCAGACACCTTTGTGTTTGTGTGTTCACCTACCTGCCAGGGTGAATCCTGATTGGTGCAGGTTTCGGGGACCAGTCTGGGTTTTTGGACAGGGGGGCCCCCTGGTGGTCGGAGTGGGCGGAACTGATTTGGTCATACTGATGACATCATGGACCGGACCATCATAGTTACCACGGGGGACGCCGCGAGCCTCGGCCATCTGAGAAGAGGAGGCAGAACCATCTGAGACCAACAAACCCTCCAGAAATACTGATCAGTTCACTTCCTACCCATTTGTCAACTAGTTTATCAAAGTCAAAGTCAAGTCAAAGTCTTTTTATTGTCAATACTGCAATATGTACAGGACATAAACAGCATTGAAATTGCTGTACTCTTCAAACCCTCGGTGTGGACAGTAAACATCAGGTAAAAAAAGACATTACGTATATAAGAAATTCCACAGAACAAGCCAAAAGAGCATTAAAAAATAAAATAAAATAACATAAAATAAAATAAGATAAAATAAAATAAAATAATAAAATACAATTAAATAAGTACCCTGTGAGAGACTCTGGTGCAAATAGAGACTCTGGTGCAAAAGTATTTCACATAGTGCAAATGAGAGTCGCAGATAGTGCAAATTAAATGAGCTTATTGACGGTAAAGTGTGTGTGTACAGTACAAACTGGCATGGGATCAATCAATTAAATTAGTTCATCAACCAGACAGAATTAAAAAAAAAAGGTCAGTCGGGTTATCAACCAGATATGGAATCAACTAACTGTTAACTGGTTAATCAGCTTATCAATCAGACTATGACTAAAGCTGCTACTTGTCAACCTCCAGCTGTAAATGGGTAATCTGCTACTGGTTACCTTGCTGTTAAAACTGATCACTTGTTAGACAGTCAACTGGCTACCTGGTTAACTGGTTAAGTTACCCTGTAGATTAACCCTAGTTACCTGGATAATTGGTGGCGTTACCCTGTAGGCTAACTCTGGTTAACAGGTTAACTGGTTGAGTTACCCTGCAGGCTAACTCTGGTTAACTGGTTAACTGGTTGAGTTACCCTGCAGGCTAACTCTGGTTAACTGGTTAACTGGTTGAGTTACCCTGCAGGCTAACTCTGGTTAACTGGTTAACTGGTTAAGTCACCCTGCAGGTTAACTGGTTAGGGTACCTTGCTGCGGGCTTTGATCCTCCTGTAGACGGTGTCTGGAAACGCCTTTCTGGGAACGAAGCGTCCAGAACCTTCAGTGACGTTGAGTTTTCCGTCCTCCAGGACTACTCGGCCGCCGCTGATCACCAGCGACGCGACGCCTCGAAGCTCCAGACCCTCCAGGATGTTGACCTCTACCGTCTGCACACAGAAGGTGATGATGGTTGGTTATGATGAACGGATGATAAATGGTATAGATTGATGCAGCGGACATGTTGTTACCAGGTTGTGAGTCTTTGCAGAAACAGTTCGTGTTTCCTTCGGGTTCCAGATGACGATATCGGCGTCCGATCCAACAGCAATGCGTCCTGAACACAGAGACGCTGTGTTACTGCTGATATCTGATTTCATGAGGTCACTAGCATGCAGGAGTGTTTTCACTCTGTTACCTTTACGGGGGTAAATGTTGAAGAGTTTTGCAGCATTGGTGCTTGTTACTGCAACAAACTCATTCTCATCCATCTTCCCCGTCGACTGCAGAGACACAACAAAGGACACATCATGAATTGTGTCTTCGATGACAGATGTCTGTAATGCGCCCTGTTATCCATCTCTGTTTGACTGATGGGTGGAGACGGGAAGAGACAAAGAGACACAGAGATACAGAGATACCGAGTGGTTGGACAGAAACCAGGAGGACACTCAGACCAGACATTAAAACACAGAAACATTGCAGACTGTCTGACGTCACACTCAGCAGTTCAGCCAAAGGTCATGTGATCTCACCACAGCTCTGTCCCAGACCACCGACATCCTCTCCTCGATGCCATTGGTTCCCTCCGGGATCAAAGTGAAGTCGTCTTTACCAACAGCTTTCTGAGCTGTAGAGAAGCTGGCCTGAGCGCTGGAGGTCACCTGGAGGTCCCCACTGCACAACACACAGCACACACCTGAGAACTTCTCCTCACACACCTGGACATGGAGGCGGAGCTACGCTGCCCACAAGCTAACAGTGAGCTTAGATATTAACCATACTAACAGAGAGGTGAATGCTAACCATGCTAACAGTGAGTTCAGATACTAACCGTGCTAACAG
The DNA here is from genome assembly GCA_024666655.1 of Dascyllus trimaculatus. NCBI lineage: Eukaryota > Metazoa > Chordata > Actinopteri > Pomacentridae > Dascyllus > Dascyllus trimaculatus. Next base: position 90,539 of record JAMOIN010001101.1, read on the forward strand.
ATAAGTGAATGTTAACCATGCTAACATAGTAAAATGCTAACCATGCTAACAGAAAGGTAACTACTAACCATGCTAACAGTGAGGTCAGATACTAACCATACTAACATAGAGGTGAATGCTAACCATGCTAACAGTGAGTTCAGATACTAACCATAATAACATAGAGGTGAATGCTAACCATGCTAACAGTGAGTTCAGATAATAACCATGCTAACAGAGAGGTAACTACTAACCATGCTAACAGTGAGGTCAGATACCAACCATGCTAACAAAGAAGTGAATGTTAACCATGCTAACAGTGAGGTCAGATACTAACCATGCTAACAGAAAGGTAACTGCTAACCATGCTAACAGAGAGATCAGATAATAACCATGCTAACAGAAAGTTAACTACTAACCATGCTAACAGTGAGGTCAGATGCTAACCATGCTAACAGAGAGGTGAATGCTAACCATGCTAACAGAGAGGTCAGTTGCTAACAGAGAGGTGAATGCTAACCATGCTAACAGAGAGGTCAGATGCTAACAGAGAGGTGAATGCTAACCATGCTAACAGAGAGGTCAGATGCTAACAGAGAGGTGAATGCTAACCATGCTAACAGAGAGGTCAGATGCTAACAGAGAGGTGAATGCTAACCATGCTAACAGAGAGGTCAGATACTGTGGAGTTGAAGGATCTGGGTTGAGGGGTGGGCTCATGACGAAGGCTGCAGCTGTGGCCCAGTCTTTGGACCAATAGTGAGAGCCGTCAGTAGCCAGACTGGCTGTGATTGGCTCCCCGTACACCACCATACCTGAAGACAGATGCGTATCAGTTCGTCAGACTGAAGTGCAGCGTTTAGGGCAGGATGATGATGATGTTAAGTTGAGGATGAAGGTGAGGATGATGATGTCACCTTTCTTCCTGGCTTTAGCGATGACATCAGCAGCAGATTTACTCATCACCTTGGTAACGTACAGCGGGCAGTTGGCCTGTTTGGCAATGGTGACGGCCCGATACACCGCCTCCGTCTCCACCTGAGGCACAACACGACAACACACACATCAATAACCATCAAGGGATGACACAGGTAAATCTCAGGTGTGATACAGGTAAACCTCAGTGATGACACAGGTGAATCTCAGGTGTACGTACCTCTTCAGGATGAGATAAAACATGTCCTTCAGGTCCAGTGATGCCAAGACATAGAAGTTTCTTCTGCTCCTGAAACAAGTTTACACCAGTCAAACCAGTTTAAACTGGCTGAAATCCAGTATACAATGAAACAGGACTCTTCTGTTGTTCTGTTAATTAACAGCATTAATTAATGAAAGATCCTGCCTCATTGGTCAGGCTGGATTACCTCATCGATGATGTCACCATTCTCAGCATGGACTTGTGCGATCGCTCCGAGATCCCGAAGAACCCCGAACGCCTCGTAGAGCTGAAACCAGGACGGTGACAGGCAGAGTGAAACGGCAAAACTAAACAAGATAAAACAACTACATTTATAAACAACAACAAACAAAATAACACAAACAACAACCATAAATGACAACAATAAACAACAAGGAAAAACAAATAAAACCAACAACACATCAAAACCTACAAACAACAACAACAACGTTTGTCTGAGGGTCACCTGAGAGTCGGAGCTCTGGAACTTATCTTTGTAGGCCATGAAGAACAGGAAGGAGTTCACACCTGAAATACAAGTACACACAGTACTGCAATAATACTCAGGAGTACACACAGTACTGCAATAATACTCAGGAGTACACACAGTACTGCAATAATACTCAGGAGTACACACAGTACTGCAGTGATACTCAGGAGTACACACAGTACTGCAATAATACTCAGGAGTACACACAGTACTGCAATAATACTCAGGAGTACACACAGTACTGCAATAATACTCAGGAGTACACACAGTACTGCAATAATACTCAGGAGTACACACAGTACTGCAGTGATACTCAGGAGTACACACAGTACTGCAATAATACTCAGGAGTACACACAGTACTGCAGTGATACTCAGACCTTTGTCTTTACTGATTATTGGTTATTGATCGGTGAGCTGACCTTTGTCTTTACTGATTATTGGTTATTGATCGGTGAGCTGACCTTTGTCCTTGACCAGCGTCTCCAGCTCCTCGTACAGTCCTTCATGCCAGCGGGTGATGTCCAGGTGGAGGGAGAAGTCGCAGCACGCCCTCTGCTCTGCCGTCTCCTTCCACTGGTCGAACACTGACAGTAAACTAGTCCCCGGTTCCACCAGCACATGGTCCACTGCAACAAAACCAGCCTTATCAATACTGTCCCAATGATTATTATTGGTTATTGATCACTGACTGATGGTGGCTCTGTAGTGATAGATTATTGATCACTGACTGATGGTGGTGGTTCCTCCGGACAGGGCGGCTCTGGTTCCCTGGTAAAAGTCGTCGGCCGGGTTCAGGCCTTTCTGCGGAGCGTGCAGGCTGGTGTTGGCGTCGACGCCTCCGGGGATCACCAGCTGACCGTAGGCGTCCACAGTCTTGACGCCGGGCGGGACGATCAGGTTCTCGCCGATCTGTCTGATCAGGACACGACAGCAGGTGTGATGATGGTCAGACTAACACACCTGGCAGCCAGGTGTTCATGCTCGGCTCAATCAAAGTGATTATTGATTAGAATATATTTACTTGATGGTCCCGTCCTCAACGTAGACGTCGGCGTAGAACGACTGGTCGTCATTGACCACCTTTCCTCCTTTGATGATAAGACGGTCACCCTGGAGACAGACAGAGAGGATTCTGGGTAGATCAGGAGGACGTCTGCATGTTGGAGTACTGAAGTACTCACTTCAAATACTCTGAAACTGCATGTGGCACATCTGAAGTTAACGGTGTGATAACAAACTTCATGTTACTTCATCTCAGCTCCTGTGTTTCTATCGGCACAGAGGGAAGTCACGGTTTACAGAGTCCACCGGAACGTCTTCATCCCGTCGACTCACCTCCGAGGTTCTGATTATTGATTAAAAGTGATTGAGGTCTTCAGGCTCAGAGACTTGACTTCACATTTATGCTAATTAGTGTGGTTTAACGGGACAACACCTGACTGCATATTAAAAATAAAACTTTAGATAACAAGCAATAAAAAATAACATCTGTCAGATTTAACGCTTTCAGCATCAGCTGCTTTAGAAATGTGATCACTTTTATTGATCAGATGATCAAACAGTTCGACCGATGACGTCACAGGTAAAGGTGGGTGATGGGGTCAGGTGAGCCTAGTCTGTTAAACCACATGAAGTCGAACCGGGTCAGATTCTGAGTGGAGCTGAAACGTCCCACTGCTCGTGAACGCACCATTGCAGCCATAACGCGTCATTAAAGTGAACCCGGTCAGCAGACTGCAGCTGCAGAGGAGCCTTCTGTGAACCGAACCGAGCCGAACCGAGCCGAGCCGAACCAGGCCGGGGCCACAGCAGTTGTCCTGCCCAGCGCCGTGTGGCTCAGTTCGGCCCGGTTCGGCCCGGTCCTCCCGCTCAGCCTCCTAACGGCGGTGATTGACAGGCGGAGCTGCAGCATCCTCCCTCCCGGGAGAACCGGCTCGGCTCGGCTCGGCTTGGCTCGGCTCGGCTCGGTTCGGTTGGACCTACCGCGGGTCTCGCGCTGCTCTTCTTGTTTGGGAACGACATCCTGATCGATCCGTAATCGGCTGATTGATCTGCTCACACACGCGCTCAGACAGCAGCTATTGTTGCTGACGTCACCTCTGACGTTACACTGCCGTCCCTCACACATCTGCCGGCGTAGAGCTTCAAAATAAAAGCCTTCAATAATCCTGAAATACTTCATCCCAGGGAAAGTACTGCATTCAGAGTAATACTGAAGTACTAAAATACTTCATCCCAGGGAAAGTACTGCATTCAGAGTAATACTGAAGTACTAAAATACTTCATCCCAGGGAAAGTACTGCATTCAGAATCCTACACATGGAACAGAACACTAGTTTAAATGTAACATGGAAAGTGTTTGTTTGTTTGTCTGTTTGTTTGTCATGTGTTTGCTGAGATTTCATCAGCAGGAGTTGACCATGACAACATCCACAGACGGTTCAGCAGGAAGTCTTTCAGTAAAAACATTCAAATCAGTCTCTGTCCTCTGATCATCTGATGGTTATAATTTATATATTTATTATAATTATTTATAATTAATAAATTATTATTTATATTAATTTATTACAATTAATAATTATTATTTTATATATTTATTATAATTGATTCTAATTAATAGATTATAATATATATGTTTATAATAATTGATTATAATCAATAGATTATAATTTATATATTTATTATAACTGATTAAAATTTAAACTTACTCATTGACATCATTAATAAAATCCTTCAACCTGACGTTCGTCTGCAGCAGCTGAAAGTTCTGATGTTTGGATGGAAACTGAGTTCATGAATCAACAGAACAACAGAACCAGAACCCAAACCAGAACCAGAACCAGAATCAGAACCAGAATTAGAACCAGAAGACGCTCAGAGTCCTCTGTCCAACCTTCACAAGCTCAGCTTCAGCTGGAAAGCTCCTAATCAGCAACAGCCAGACTGCAACCAGACTGCAACCAGGCAACAACCAGGCAACAACCAGGCTGAAACAACCAGGCAACAACCAGGCAACAACCAGGCTGAAACAACCAGGCTGAAACAACCAGGCAACAACCAGGCAACAACCAGGCTGAAACAACCAGGCAACAACCAGGCAACAACCAGGCTGAAACAACCAGGCAACAACCAGGCACCAACCAGGCAACAACCAGGCAACAACCAGGCAACAACCAGGCTGAAACAACCAGGCAACAACCAGGCAACAACCAGGCTGAAACAACCAGGCTGAAACAACCAGGCAACAACCAGGCAACAACCAGGCACCAACCAGGCTGAAACAACCAGGCAACAACCAGGCAACAACCAGGCTGAAACAACCAGGCAACAGCCAGGTAACAACCAGGCTGAAACAACCAGGCAACAACCAGGCAACAACCAGGCTGAACCAACCAGGCAACAACCAGGCAACAACCAGGCAACAACCAGGCTGAACCAACCAGGCTGAAACAACCAGGCTGAAACAACCAGGCTGAAACAACCAGGCTGAAACAACCAGGCAACAGCCAGGCAACAACCAGGCTGAAACAACCAGGCAACAACCAGGCAACAACCAGGCACCAACCAGGCTGAAACCAGGCAACAGCCAGGCAACAACCAGGCTGAAACAACCAGGCTGAAACAACCAGGCAACAACCAGGCAACAACCAGGCAACAACCAGGCAACAACCAGGCTGAAACAACCAGGCAACAACCAGGCAACAACCAGGCACCAACCAGGCTGAAACAACCAGGCAACAACCAGGCAACAACCAAGCAACAACCGGGCTGCAACAACCAGGTAACAACCAGGTAACAACGAAGCAACAACCAGGCAACAACCAGGTAAGAACCAGGCAACAACCAGGCTGAAACAACCAGGCAACAACCAGGTAACAACGAAGCAACAACCAGGCAACAACCGGGCTGCAACAACCAGGTAAGAACCAGGCAACAACCGAGCTACGGGTTGAGTAAACCTTCCAGTCACAGACAGTCATTGTGAGCCTCCTCCTCGTCTCAACCCGTCTGGACAGAGTTAGTCTCAGTTTATTAGGAACACCTCTGGTTGGGCTGAACCCACTTTGGTTCGAGGTCTTCTGAATTCACAAAGACAAACACAAACTGCTGCGTTACTTATTTCTGGTTTTCTGGTACAGTGACTTTGGTTCTCCAGCTGCATGTTAAACTCAGAGTAAAGATCAGACTGTACCTCTCTCTTGCCATAGTTTTCCTGGGCGTGTCCTGAGGGATACACCACCGTCTGTCCTCCATCATGGCCATCGGTTCTGGTCCGAGCGGCTCGGCGTCGCTGCGTCTGCGGACTGAAGGACTCGAAGTTCAGGGTTTTGTTCTCGAAGGCTCCTTCGACGTTGCAGAACATCCCTCCATACTTCATCCGAGGACGAGGAGAGTCGGAGCCGAGCCGAGACAGCAGGGAGGAGCAGTCGTCCTCCTGAGAAAACCTCCTCTCAGACATGATGGAGAGAAGTGATGGATCAGAGAGGAGCTGCAGAGGAAAAGGAGGAGGAGGAGGAAGAGACCGGTTGGCTGAAGACCTCAGGCCATAAATGAGGAGACTGGAGGAGGAGGAGGAGGAGGAGGAGGAAAAAGGAGGCCAATGAGGGGGAGGAAACATGACCTCAAACTGACACTGAGAGAGAGGAAGAGGAGAAGAAACATGATGAAGCTGCAAGAGGAGCGTTAAATAACACAACACTAATTCAACATTCAGAATCGGCTATTTTCTGATAACACACCCTTCAAGTACTTGAAGTTATTAAATCCAGTGGACAGGTTTGACAACTGAATGTCTCTGCAGTGCTACATAACATGACACAGCAGAGCTTTAGAACAAGGTTCCTGAACAGGTTCCTGAGGCTCTAACAGATGTAGAGAACCTGTTTTCTCTCCATGATGTCATCAATGTAGATCAGCTGTAGTTCCTGGTTGTTCCACCAGGTGGAGCCTCTCACTGTTTAATACTGTAGAGACCAGAGGAGGCGTCACCGTAGCTGTGTCCCAGTTCAGGGGCTGCATCCTTCTAGGCTGCATTATTCGGCTGCATACGTCTCAGCGCTGCGACTAAGGCTGTCCCATTTCATTAAAACTTCAAGACTCCTTCAAATGCGGCCGACGAATGCGTCCTTCTTTTCCATGAATTTCAAGGATGCATCGATGGATCCTTCGTAGCCCCAAATATCCCAAGATTCATTGCGGGTCGCTGACAGTTCGATCAACAGCTGGAGTTTTAACTGCTGACGGCTGACAGAGAAGATGGATGGAGGATTCTAGTTTTAATATTAGTGTTGTGTTACAGCTCACTCTGATAGCTAACGATACAAATGTTGAAAATATTAAAATTTGTTTTAAAAAATTGATTTAATAACGTGACGTTATTGATGAGCCGCTACAGTTTAAAACGTTTACTGTCCAGTTGTTCAGCTTCAGTTTTAAGTTATATTTTACTGAGACTGTGGCGAAATTCTTTCTGACCGCGGCCACCACAAAAACGACTTATTCATTCATAAATATTCATATATCTAATCCTTATTTAAATTACTATATGAAGAAGAAGTTAAACGGTTACTAAATGCTGCTGGAGCTTCTGTTGGTGGTGATTCTCTGTAGACCAGTGAAAACATGACTCTCCTCACTGTTCTTAGTTTAGCTCCACCAAGTTATCTGATAACATGTTTAACATACATTATATCTGGTTTCTGTTCAGACAGCAGGTATTTAGTGATCCTCATCAGAAACATTCAGCCCAGAGACTGTGGAGGTTTATAATATCTGAAGTTCATATCAGTGGATGTTAACAGATTTAAACCAGCTTCTTGTTTCTCAGACAGTTTAGTCCCGAACCACCGGACAGAACAAGACCCTCAAGTCTTCAAGGAAATAAAACATATTAAAACAAAAATCACAATTTCAGGATCAAATTCAGTTAAAAATGAGGTAAAATTACACCGTCGTCTTATCCTGATCATTGGGATGAAAAATTGTTTGTCAGGGTTGCTTGGCAACAAGGAGCGGCGCTACGAGATGTCATGATGTAAGCAGGAAGTTCATCGAAGGCTGGACCGTCTCATTTAACAAACGCTCATGCAGCCGACCGTCCTTTGAAGGATGCAGCCCCTGAATTGGGACACAGCTTCAGACTACAGTTCATGTTGGAAGCAGAGAGCATTGTGGGAGTTTAGCTGCAACGGGCACCATGACAAAGACTTCTGAGGAGGTTAATGACCTCCAACCAGAGCTGCTGGGTTTAGATGAACTGGATCAACAGAGATCCTGGATCCCAGTAACTGATGAACAGAACCGACGGAGGAACAAACACTGAAACAGAACCAATGAACGCTGTGATCAGTCTGTTATCAGTTAATTGATTATTGATTGGTAATGTAGCAGATTAGGAACATTATTCTAAATTAGCATCCTGCTGTGAACTGGGTTCTACCTTTAAGCTACCTGTGTGACAGCAGGTGTAAACTCAGGATCGGCTAAGGTTCAATATCGATCAGTTAACAAACACCTTGATCGATTCTGATCATTGATGATGTGATCAGATGTCTTTGGTTTGAATCCGTTCAGCAGCTCATCCATGTTTGTTGTCTGTAGATAAACAGAAAGACCTGTTTATTGATCTCTGATCAGTTATTGGTTATTTATTCACTGAGTAGCACTGAGTTCAGGCTCAGACACACACACACACACACACACACACACACACACACACACACACACACACACACACACACACAGACACAGGTCAGTGCTCATTACTGTTGAAGCTCTGAAGTCGCTGCAGTTGGAACTGAATTCCTTTGTCTGTCAGATTCACTTTATCTAATGACACACAGACACACACACATAGACATGCATAACATGAAGTTTTCATGTTTAAAGTGACAGTAAAATTTATGATTTATTCAGTTGTTTAATGGATCAGTTCTGTTGATCTCCATTGCCTCAGTCTAAGTTTAATGCCTGCACTTTTCAAGTTTACTTTATACCTCAGAGATACAATATACAGTTAGGTCCATAAGTATTTGGACATTGACACAATTTTCAGCATTCCAGCTCTGTACAACACCACAATGGATTTGAAATGAAACAATCAAGATGTGCTTTAAGTGCAGACTTTGAGCTTTAATTTGAGGGTATTTACATCCAAATCAGATGAACGGTGGAGGAATTACAACACATTTTATATGTGCCTCCACCTTTTTAAGGGACCAAAAGTATTTGGACAAACTAACATAATCATAAATCAAATTGTCACTTTTTAATCCTTTGTTGTAAATCCTTTGCAGTCAATGACAGCCTGTAGTCTGGAACTCATGGACATCACCAGACGCTGGGTTTGGTCCCTGGTGATGCTCTGCCAGGCCTCTGCTGCAGCTGTCTTCACTTCCTGCTTGTTCTTTGGGCATTTTCCCTTCAGTTTTGTCTTCAGCAAGTGAAATGCTGCTCAATTGGATTCAGGTCAGGTGATTGACTGGGCCATTGCAGAACATTCCACTTCTTTGCCTTTAAAAACTCTTTGGTTGCTTTTGCAGTTTGCTTCGGGTCATTGTCCATCTGCATTGTGAAGCATCGTCCAATGAGTTTTGAAGCATTTGGTTGAATATGAGCAGATAATATTGCCTGAAACACTTCAGAATTCATTCTGCTGCTCTTGTCAGCATCACATCATCAATAAATATAAGAGATCCAGTTCCACTGGCAGCCATACATGCCCACGCCATGACACTACCACCACCATGCTTCACTGATGAGGTGCTATGCTTTGGATCTTGAGCAGTTCCTTCCCTTCTCCAGACTCTTCTCTTTCCATCATTCTGGTACAAGTTGATCTTTGTCTCATCTGTCCATAGGATGTTGTTCCAGAACTGCACAGGCTCTTTTAGATGTTTCTTGGCAAACTCTAATGTGTCCTTCCTGTTTTTGAGGCTCACCAATGGTTTACACCTTGTGGTGAAACCTCTGTATTTCCTCTGGTGAAGTCTTCTCTTAATTGTTGACTTGGACACAGATACACCTACCTCCTGGAGAGTTTTCTTGATGTGGCCAACTGTTGTGAAGGGGTTTTTCTTAATGAGGGAAAGGATTCGTCTGTCATCCACTCCACTTGTTTTCCATGGTCTTCCAGGTCTTTTGGCGTTGCTGAGCTCACCAGTGCGTTCTCTCTTTTTAAGAATGTACCAAACAGTTGATTTGGTCACACCTAATGTTTTTGCTTCTCTCTGATGGGTTTATTTTGATTTTTCAGCCTAATGATGGCTTGCTTCACTGATAGTGACAGCTCTTTGGACTTCATATTGAGAGATGACCTCACCAGATTCCAAATGAAATGAACTGCAGGCCTTTTATCTGCTCCTTGTAAATGAAATAATGAGGGAATAACACACACCTGGCCATGGAACAGCTGAGTAGCCAATTGTCCAAATACTTTTGGTCCCTTAAAAAGGTGGAGGCACATATAAAATGTGTTGTAATTCCTACACCATTCATCTGATCTGGATGTAAATACCCTCAAATTAAAGCTCAAAGTCTGCACTTAAAGCACATCTTGATTGTTTCAGTTCAAATCCATTGTGGTGTTGTACAGAGCTGGAATGCTGAAAATTGTGTCAATGTCCAAATACTTATGGACCTAACTGTATATGTGTGTGTGTGTGTGTGTGTGTGTATATATATATATATATATATATATAGAAATACTACTGTACATGGATCTATATTAGCAGATATACTATTATATACACACACATTCTACTGAACACCAGGAAGCCTGGGTGGATGCAGTGAGAGAGTGAGTGATTGGTGGTCGGAATGTCATCGGTTGGAGTCCAAGTACTGGGGTTAAGGTTACACATCTCACCAAGTACAGACCACATCTTGTCCTTGGCGCCCTGGGGGTGTCGGTTGCTGCCTTCTCTTGGTCTCTGGGTCCGTGTGCTTGTCTGCGGCCCTGGTGGTCTGGTGATTGTGCGGAGTCACTCTTCAGACTTTGCACTAAACTCACGCCCTTTATACATTTCTCTCTCACTCCTGTCCCTTGGCATCCTAACTCTGTATACTGTCAGGACTTCTGGTCTCCAATTCGTTTATGTGTTGATTATTTGTTCCCAATACTCAGATGTAGGATCGGTTGTTGGGAATGACACAGCCTTTTACAGCACTCTTATAGGATTCAAATAGCACTGCCTATCTATACCCTCCCTGTTCGTCTTGTCTTTCCCTGTCCTTCATTTGTTTCCCCCTCAATTCACTGAGGTGCAGCCCTGCCCCCTCTGGCTCATGATAGAAAAATTCAATAAAGAATGACAGCTTAGCCTCCACGGGTGGCCGGTGATGGTCACGCACATGCACTAAATATTAAAATATTTTGCTGCAAGACTAAAATATGCATTGATCTCAATAAAGTTGACCCCCTTCTGTGTTAAACGTTGAGTATAAATGCAGACAAAAAAAAAGAAAAAAGAAAAAGAAAAAAAGACCACATCCCTGGAAGTGTTCTGGCTCCGCCCACATTACCCAGGATGCATCGGACCACACTTGTGTGGACTTGGGGCAACAAGTATCCCATAATGCATTTCAAGCCAACCAGTGTCAACGACCGAGGAGAGGTAGTACCAGTTTTAGTAAATACTGCTGTTACTGTGAACAAAGTGTAGTTTAAAGGTTATTTTAGGAGTGGAGGAGCTGAGATGTGATGTCATCAAGTACGCTGCTGTTCCAGCTGCACATTAACCCACATGTGTCCTCCCGTCCTCGGGAGTACATCCTTGGTAGGACGAACTTGTGAGTCCGTACTAAGTACGTATTGGTATACGTGTTGGTATTGACAAACTTCAGACTTCACCTGTTTGTCAGTAAAACTCTGACCAGTCGTCTTTCATTGGTGTTTGTTTTGCAGGATCAGCCTCAGAATGAGGAAGTCTTTTACCAACGTACTGATCCAGAGTCAGCGATCAGAACCAGGGTCAGTGAGTCGGTATCAGCCTGAACCAAGGCCTGGACCAGGTTCTGTTCACTGTCACACAGGTGTTGTAAAGGGAGATGCTGGGATTCTAATCGACAACAGTTTTCTTAATCAGTAATCAGTGTTATTGATCAATAATGGATTTTCTTGTGCTGAGCTCAGTGGACATTTGCCCTGTGCTGCTGTTGGTCTCCACAGTGTTACACAGGAAGAGGCTCCACCTGGTGGGACAACCCGGTACCTGATGAGAATAAAGGAAATGGAATCGTGTTGAACCTCAGTGTTAAATGGACCAGATCAATGAAAGAAACACAGACTCGCTTTGGTCTTCATTGTCATTTCCACCACTTTTAATCGCACTAAACTGCCAATCTTCTCTTCAGATGTTCACAGAGCTCCGACTCACAGGAGGGATAGAAAAATATCATCTGGAATAATAAAAGTACAACATCCAGGTTTAAAACAACAACAACAGACTCCTCGAGCCGAACCTGTTCAGGTCAGCACTGAGGAGGCAGCAGGAAGAGGATTCACACGGAGGAACACTGGAGCTGCTGATGTTCTCGTTACTCCACCACCAAAGACAACCAGAGTCAGTTTGGCACTGAAAGAACAAACCGCTGACATCAAACTAAACATGGGAGTGGACCTCACCGACCGGAACACCTTCAGAACAAACAAACAAACAAACATTAAGGTAACGTCAAAATTAACCAAAGTACAAAATAGTACGTCTCCCTATGTGTAAACTTTTTATTTGAACTGTAACTCCAGTGTTGAGTTTGTTTCTCCAGCAGCAGAATAAAAAGGTGCATAAGTTCAAAGAGGACCGATAAATCATAGACAGTGATGTAATAATTGACTCTTATCCTCCATCATCAGCCAACTGACCTGGACCTCCTCCATCCCTGTGGACAAGATGCCCTGTCCAGCCGCACCATGTCACCACCTGGGTCACCTGGACCTGGTTGGTCTGGATCACCTGGACCTGGTTTATCTAGATCATCTGAACCTGGTTGATCTGGATCACCTGGACCTGGTTGATCTGGATCACCTGGACCTGGTTTATCTAGATCACCTGGACCTGGTTTATCTAGATCACCTGGACCTGGTTTATCTAGATCACCTGAACCCGGTTGATCTGGATCACCTGGACCTGGTTTATATAGATCACCAGGACCTGGTTTATCTGGATCACCTGAACCCGGTTGATCTGGATCACCTGGACCTGGTTTATATAGATCACCAGGACCTGGTTTATCTAGATCACCTGAACCCGGTTGATCTGGATCACCTGGACCTGGTTTATCTGGATCACCTGAACCCGGTTGGTCTGGATCACCTGAACCTGGTCGGACATGGAACATAATTTCATTTGGTTCTGTAGTTTTGTTCTGGGAGTTCTGTGGTTCTCCTCACAGCTTCAACCTCCAGAAGACCTCCTGACGTCATGAAGATGTTTCCTTCCTCAGCCTTTGGTCCCAGGATGAACCAGGCAGGTTGCAGACTGTAGCGTTAGCTCAGTTAGCTCGGTTAGCTCTGTGGTGTTGGACCATTCTCCACCTTTCAGGTGGACAGCCAATCAGAACAAAGAATAATTCATTAGAACTTCTATCAGGATGGCAGCTGATGTTCTCCATCGGTGTTCTTACAGATATCCAGTTCTCCATTTAACATAAAAACCTCTGCTGGCCGTCTGATCGAGCTCTGCTAGTTACCTCCTTCTGATCCAGTTCACCAACTCAACATTGCGTCAACCAGCTGGGTTAACTGCATGAACCAGATAACCTAGCTGGTAAAGTTTAAAATATGCTAGTCAGGCTAACACTGCGGTGCAGTGCAGCTAGCTCTGCTAGCATCAGGAGTCCAGCACCAGTTGGAGTGAGTCATCTGATTTTTCAGGTGTGAGCTTACAGTCTGAACAGTGTCATTCTGTTACCATGGAAACCATCCTTCATCCCAATGCAGCACAGCGGCATTCTGGGGAGGTGTGATGCAGCAGTTGCAGACTCAGCTGACGGCAGGCTCTGCTCTGATTGGCTAACAGCAGGGAAGACTCAGGTAGTGAGCTGCTGCTTCCAAACCCTGAGACCTTCTGACCCACCTGTCCGGTCCGGACCGAGCCGAAGGTCCAGCTGCTGGACTGTGGAGGAAAACAGTCACACCTGAACATCTGCTCTGTGATGACATACCACAGGTAAACACCTGGTTAAGCTATATTAACCTGGTTAAACTGGTTCACCTGGGTGATGTGTAACTGACCTGCTGCTAGGACCAGAGGATGAAGGCCAAAGAGAAGAACAGAAACAGAAATAGAAACTGAAGAGACACAAAGAGTAGAATTAGTAGAACTCACAGGGAACTGATGTTTTGTTTACATGTTGTTAGTGTTGACTGTGTACATGTGTTGCCATGGTGATGGTTGTCTTTGTGTGTTTACCTTCTCCTCCAGCTCTTTGATCTGTCGCTTCTGTGCTTCTATGAACTCCTCCAGCTCCTTATTCCTCTGTCAAACAGACCAACAACATGAAACCCACACTCCTGCTAACTGTTACCTGTTGTGTTTTACCTGTGTTACTGTGTACCTGCTGTGGTCATTAGGTCATACCTAATGTGTTACTCTTTAGTATGTACCTCCTGTTACCATGTTTACATGCAGTGGACATGTTCACCTGTCATGTTACTGTTGTTTCACCATTGTTTTAAAGATGGCGGCGTGTATAGATGCGTCATTTTTCCACAGAGCTGGGATCCATGCTAGGCTAGGCTAAAGGCTAACCCCTCCAGACCACCATGTGTGTTTTTAAATGATGTCCTCTCATGTGCCTCCACCACGGTTGTATGTTCAGCTAAATGACAGTGAAGGTTGATTTGATCTGTGCTATCGTCTACCTGCTGGGTGAGCTGCAGTAGTTCCATCCTCTCTCGGAGGATTTGTGCGTCTCTCTCTCTCAGCTCGCACATAACGGTGCGTTTCCATTGGTCCATGGCCCTCCTTAGCTCCTCCCTCTCCTCCTCCGTCAGGGTCTCAGACAGCCGGCCCTCCTCCATCTTTAGACCCTCCATCCTGGACTCCTCCTCCTGCTGCAGAGCCTCAAACAACATGGCCTCCAGCTCCAGGATCCTCTGCAGGAGGATACACATTAAGAACATGTATGATCTGTGGTCACGTGTTGGTATCTGTCAGGTTTTTAGGTTAACGATCTGAAAACTGGCCGACAGACAAACACAGGTTTTATGATTCGCTCTGCAGCATCATGTTTGTTGAAACTGATTCCTCCTGATGTGAAGACCTGACAGACTGCAGCCGATTGGTTCGATGGTCACATCCACAATTTCAGGCATTAATCAGCTGATCAGACATCAGCTGAAGTCATCAGGTGTTTGTCTCTGTTGCTCTAATTTAGCATTTCTACAACATTCTGCAGTGTAAAGGGTCTGCTGACCTTATGAGCCTGATCCATGGACTGCTTCCTGTAGTCGAGCTCTTCATCCAGATAACCTTTCTGTTTACTGAACAGATCCTGAAACAGCAGCACACATCAGATCAGTGACGGTTGTTTGCTTCAACACAAACTGGACCATGAACATCTTCAGTGTTTGTTTTTAACTGTTACTATGACAACCAGCTCTCTGCCGTGGTCTGGTCTGTCGTAACAGGAGTCTGACCTGTTGAGCTCTGACATTTTAAAACGTTCTCATGCTGGCGGCCTGTTCAGCTCATTTTCAGCCTGAACATGGGATCTGATTTGTTCTCCTCCTTCATCCATCTCTCCTGACTGGACCAACGTGTTGTAGATTCTGACCTGTTCAGGAGGTGCAGCTTCCAGAGATCTAACTATCGACATCATCACCAGGATCGTGAGTCTGGCTGCTCTGCTGTTTGTGGGTTTAAGTTTCTGAAGGAGTAAGAGGAACATCTGACAGAGCAGTGCTGATCAGACATGAAGGCAGATGGACACTAAAACTGTCTAAACCACAGAATGTCATGTGATAACAGACGCATTACATGACAGCAGGTGATGCTTCTCTCAGCGACTACATGCCCACTAACAACAGCTTGGATCACAGGTCGTTATCCTGTCACCGATCACATGATTTCAGCAGATAGAGATGAAGGAGGAAGGCCCATCAGAGGAATGGTTTGGTACAAAGACAAGGCAGAGCTCCAGCCAGTTAAAGCCTAAAAGATGCCTCATGAAACACAGAGCAGAACATGTCAAAGAGTTCCTCAGTCTTAAAACATGTCTTACCTTCTCGCTCTCAATGTCCAACATCTTCTGCTGCAGAGCTGACCTTGTCACTTCAATGGACTCCAGCCACTGGGAAATCGACAGACGGACAGGTAGATGGACCAACAGGTAGATGGACGGACAGGTAGATGGACGGACAGGTAGATGGACAGACAGGTAGATGGACCAACAGGTAGATGGACGGACAGGTAGATGGACCAACAGGTAGATGGACAGACAGGTAGATGGACCAACAGGTAGATGGACAGACAGGTAGAGATGGACAGACAGGTAGATGGACCAACAGGTAGATGGACGGACAGGTAGATGGACCAACAGGTAGATGGACGGACAGGTAGATGGACCAACAGGTAGATGGACAGACAGGTAGAGATGGACAGACAGGTAGATGGACAGACAGGTAGATGGACCAACAGGTAGATGGACGGACAGGTAGATGGACCAACAGGTAGATGGACGGACAGGTAGATGGACCAACAGGTAGATGGACGGACAGGTAGATGGACCAACAGGTAGATGGACAGACAGGTAGAGATGGACAGACAGGTAGATGGACAGACAGGTAGATGGACCAACAGGTAGATGGACGGACAGGTAGATGGACCAACAGGTAGATGGACCAACAGGTAGATGGACGGACAGGTAGATGGACCAACAGGTAGATGGACCAACAGGTAGATGGACAGACAGGTAGAAATGGACAGACAAGCAGATGACAGACAGGTAGGTGGATCCAGCAGAGAGTTAACTTCCAGTTCCAACTTCCTCTAAAGAAAACCACAGCATGTTTCTACAGAGTGCATCCTGTTGGTCTGCTGGTTCCTCTGGACAGAGCTAAGCTACGCTAAGCTGTTTCTACCTGTTTCCAGTCCTTATGCTAAGCTAGGCTAACCAGCTGCTGTGGCTCCATATTTATCATGCATCAGACCATGAGTAAAACAAATCTGAACAAAATTTACATTAAATATTCAAAGACATGAAGAACATGCTAAGAACACATCAAGAACACGTGAACGCAAAGAGCAGATGAAGCACAACGCAACCTTCTCATGTGCTCATGTCAGAATAACCGAGTGTCCAGATGTTTCTTACCTTCTCTGCCAGAGTGAGCACCGTCCTGGCATGAATCACCACCACCTGCTCCTCATTGGACAGAGTCTGCAGGAAAACAACACGCCAACAACATGTCAACAACACACCAACAACAAGAAAACAATATGTCAACAACATGTCAAAAACACACTGACAACACATCAACAACATACAAACAACAGGATAACAATATGCCAACAACACAACAACATGTCAAAAACACACTAACAACATGTCAACAACAAACCAAAAAGTATAACAACATGTCAACAACAAAACCAATAGTACATCAATTACAGAACAACAACACGACAACAAGACAATAACACATCAACAAGAGGAAAACAACACATTAACAACATGATAACAACATGTCAACAACACATCAAAAAAATGCATATGTACAACATATGAACTACATGTAAATAACATGGAAACAACATATCAACAGGTCAGTATTTCATGATCTGAGTCAAACATCATTGCAACAACACTGAAACATATAATTAACATGTAATAGCATGTTAAACATGTAAACATGAACAACATGTCAGTAGCATGTTACACATGTAAACATGGACAACAGATGGACGTGTGGAACCTCAGAAGTTTAAATCTGTCCTGAAAACAGGATCACATGTTTCTGAGAACATGCACAGATCTGAAACTGGTGATGTCATGTTTATATGTAACAGGCACATACATGTACAAAATAAATTCAACATACACTTACGGCGTTATCTCCCAGAATGTCCAGCTTCTTCATCAACTCACTGATCACAATGTCCTGAAAAACAAAATCAAATAAACACACTGTTACACAGGTGTGCTCAGGTGTACTATGGTGTGTTCAGGTGTGTTCAGGTGTACTATGGTGTGTTGAAGTGTACTATGGTGTGTTTAGGTGTGTTCAGGTGTACTATGGTGTGTTCAGGTGTGTTCAGGTGTACTATGGTGTGTTTAGGTGTGTTCAGGTGTACTATGGTGTGTTTAGGTGTGTTCAGGTGTACTATGGTGTGTTTAGGTGTGTTCAGGTGTACTATGGTGTGTTCAGGTGTACTATGGTGTGTTTAGGTGTGTTCAGGTGTACTATGGTGTGTTCAGGTGTGTTCAGGTGTACTATGGTGTGTTGAAGTGTACTATGGTGTGTTTAGGTGTGTTCAGGTGTACTATGGTGTGTTCAGGTGTGTTCAGGTGTACTATGGTGTGTTTAGGTGTGTTCAGGTGTACTATGGTGTGTTTAGGTGTGTTCAGGTGTACTATGGTGTGTTCAGGTGTGTTCAGGTGTACTATGGTGTGTTTAGGTGTGTTCAGGTGTACTATGGTGTGTTCAGGTGTGTTCAGGTGTACTATGGTGTGTTTAGGTGTGTTCAGGTGTACTATGGTGTGTTTAGGTGTGTTCAGGTGTACTATGGTGTGTTCAGGTGTGTTCAGGTGTACTATGGTGTGTTTAGGTGTGTTCAGGTGTACTATGGTGTGTTCAGGTGTGTTCAGGTGTACTATGGTGTGTTGAAGTGTACTATGGTGTGTTTAGGTGTGTTCAGGTGTACTATGGTGTGTTCAGGTGTACTATGGTGTGTTTAGGTGTGTTCAGTTGTATTATGGTGGGCTCAGGTGTGTTCAGGTGTACTATGATGTGTTTAGGTGTGCTCAGGTGTACTATGCTGTGTTCAGGTGTGTTCAGGTGTACTATGGTGTGTTCAGGTGTGTTCAGGTGTACTATGGTGTGTTCAGGTGTGTTCAGGTGTGTTCAGGTGTACTATGGTGTGTTCATGAGTGCTCAAGTGTACTATGGTGTGCTCAGGTGTGTTCAGGTGTACTATGGTGTGTTCAGGTGTATTCAGGTGTGTTCAGGTGTACTATGGTGTGTTCAGGTGTACTATGGTGTGTTCAGGTGTACTATGGTGTGTTCAGGTGTATTCAGGTGTACTATGGTGTGTTCAGGTGTGTTCAGGTGTGTTCAGGTGTACTATGGTGTGTTTAGGTGTGTTCAGTTGTACTATGGCGGGCTCAGGTGTGTTCAGGTGTACTATGGTGTGTTTAGGTGTGTTCAGGTGTACTATGATGTGTTTAGGTGTGTTCAGGTGTATTCAGGTGTACTATGGTGTGTTCAGGTGTGTTCAGGAGTGCTCAGGTGTACTATGGTGTGTTTAGGTGTGTTCAGTTGTACTATGGCGGGCTCAGGTGTGTTCAGGTGTACTATGGTGTGTTTAGGTGTGTTCAGGTGTACTATGGTGTGTTTAGGTGTGTTCAGGTGTACTATGATGTGTTTAGGTGTGTTCAGGTGTACTATGGTGTGTTTAGGTGTGTTCAGGTGTACTATGGCGGGCTCAGGTGTGTTCAGGTGTACTATGGCGGGCTCAGGTGTACTATGGTGTACTATGGTGTGTTTAGGTGTGTTCAGGTGTACTATGATGTGTTTAGGTGTGTTCAGGTGTACTATGGTGTGTTGAAGTGTACTATGGTGTGTTTAGGTGTGTTCAAGTGTACTATGATGTGTTTAGGTGTGTTCAGGTGTACTATGGTGTGCTCAGGTGTGTTCAGGTGTACTATGGTGTGTTCAGGTGTACTATGGTGTGTTTAGGTGTGTTCAGTTGTACTATGGCAGGCTCAGGTGTGTTCAGGTGTACTATGGTGTGTTTAGGTGTGTTCAGGTGTACTATGGTGTGTTGAAGTGTACTATGGTGTGTTTAGGTGTGTTCAGGTGTACTATGGTGTGCTCAGGTGTGTTCAGGTGTACTATGGTGTGTTCAGGTGTACTATGGTGTGTTTAGGTGTGTTCAGTTGTACTATGGCGGGCTCAGGTGTGTTCAGGTGTACTATGGTGTGTTCAGGTGTGTTCAGGTGTACCATGGTGTGTTCAGGTGTGTTCAGGTGTACTATGGTGTGTTTAGGTGTGTTCAGGTGTACCATGGTGTGTTTAGGTGTGTTCAGGTGTACTATGCTGTGTTTAGGTGTGTTCAGGTGTGTTCAGGTGTACTATGGTGTGTTTAGGTGTGTTCAGGTGTACCATGGTGTGTCCAGGTGTGTTCAGGTGTACTATGGTGGGCTCAGGTGTGTTCAGGTGTACCATGGTGTGTTTAGGTATACTATGGTGTGTTTACATGTGTTTAGGTGTGTTCAGGTGTGCTCAGGTGTGTTCAGGTGTACCATGGTGTGTTTAGGTGTGTTCAGGTGTACTATGGTGTGTTCAGGTGTACTATGGTGTGTTCAGGTGTGCTATGGTGTGTTCAGGTATACTATGGTGTGTTTACATGTGTTTAGGTGTGTTCAGGTGTGCTCAGGTGTGCTCAGGTGTGTTTATGTGTACTATGTTGTGTTCAGGTGTACTATGGTGTGTTTAGGTGTGTTCAGGTGTACTATGGTGTGTTTAGGTGTGTTCAGGTGTGTTCAGGTGTACTATGGTGTGTTTAGGTGTGTTCAGGTGTACTATGGTGCGTTTAGGTGTGTTCAGGTGTACTATGGTGTGTTTAGGTGTTTTCAGGTGTACTATGGTGTGTTTAGGTGTGTTCAGGTGTGTTCAGGTGTACTATGGTGTGTTTAGGTGTGTTCAGGTGTACCATGGTGTGTTCAGGTGTGTTCAGGTGTACTGTGGTGGGCTCAGGTGTGTTCAGGTGTACCATGGTGTGTTTAGGTATACTATGGTGTGTTTACATGTGTTTAGGTGTGTTCAGGTGTGCTCAGGTGTGTTCAGGTGTACCATGGTGTGTTTAGGTGTGTTCAGGTGTACTATGGTGTGTTCAGTTGTGTTCAGGTGTACTATGGTGTGTTCAGGTGTGTTCAGGTGTACCACGGTGTTTTCAGGTGTGTTCAGGTGTACTATGGTGTGTTCAGGTGTGTTCAGGTGTACTGTGCTGTGTGTATGTGTGTTCAGGTGTACTATGGTGTGCTCAGGTTTGTTCAGGTGTGTTCAGGTGTACTATGGTGTGTTTACTTGTGTTTAGGTATGTTCAGGTGTGCTCAGGTGTGTTCAGGTGTGTTTAGGTGTACTATGTTGTGTTCAGGTGTACTATGTTGTGTTCAGGTGTACTATGTTGTTTTCAGGTGTACTATGGTGTGTTTAGGTGTGCTCAGGTGTGTTCAGGTGTACTATGGTGTGTTGAAGTGTACTATGGTGTGTTCAGGTGTGTTCAGGTGTACTATGGTGTGTTCAAGTGTACTATGGTGTGTTCAGGTGTGCTCAGGTGTGTTCAGGTGTGCTCAGGTGTGTTCAGGTGTACTATGGTGTGTTCAAGTGTACTCTGGTGTGTTCTGGAGTGCTCAGGTGTACAATGGTGTGTTCAGGTGTGCTCAGGTGTGTCTAGGTGTACTACATTGTGTGAAGGTGTACTATGGTGTGTTTACGTGTGCTCAGGTGTGTTCAGGTGTACTATGGTGTGTTCAGGTGTCCTCAGGTGTTGACAGGTATATTCAGATGTATTCAGAAGTTACTCACAGTGACTCCCTCTGCCTCACAGTAGATCTGCAGAGGACTGAGGCCTTCTGGGAAATGTAGGTGTGGGAAGTTGATGGCAGGTGAACGTCGCTCTCTCTCCTGAACCGCAGAAAGTGTTTCCATGGAAACAGAGACCATGTGTTAGTTACTGACTGTTACAACTGGATTTACAGTGCCATGAAAAAGTATCTGCCCCCTAGAAAAATGTTTTATTTTTGCATGTTTGAGAGAGAAGCTGCAGACGATCATGGTGGACTTTTCCACGGTCTCCTGGGTCCCTGACTACCTGACAGGCAGGCCACCTGCTCCGTCTGAGGTGGTGCTGAGTGACGTAGGAGCACCGCAGGGCACTGTGCTTTCTCCATTCCTGTTCACCCTCAGACTTCAGTACAGCTGCGAGTCGGTCCACTTGCAGAAGTTCGACTGCAGTGGTCGGGTGTATCAGTGGTGGACGGGAGGAGGACAGGGTGCTGGTGGGTGACTTTGTGGGGTGCTCTGGGAAGAACCATCTGCTCCTGAATGTGGTCAAAACTAGGGAGATGGTGATCGACTTGAGGAAGAAGAGGGCGGCCACACAGCCCCTGGACATCCTGGGAGAGGACATCGAAGTGGTGGAGGCCTACAAGTACCTGGGCGTCCACATCGACAGCAGACTGAAGTGGAAGACCAACACAGAGGCTGTATACAAGAAGGCAATGAGCAGACTCTACTTCCTGATAAAGCTGAGATCCTTCGGCGTGTACAGCAACATGTCGGACATTTTTTACCAGCCTGTTGTTGCAGTGCTCTGCTCCCTGCTGTCGTCTGCTGGGGAGGCAGCATCGGAGCCGGCGACACCAACAGACTGAACAAACTGATCAGGAAGGCCGGCTCCATGACTGGCTGCAAACTGGACACCATGGAGGCTGTGGTGGGGAGGAGGACTGAGAGCAAACTGTTACCTGGATCACCCTGACCACCCTCTCCACCACCTCCTGGACAGGCAGCGGAGCTCCTTCTCAGACAGACTGGTTCAGCTCCACTGCCACAAGGACAGACTCAGGACCTCTTTCCTGCCCAGAGTGGTACCTCTACATAAAGCTTCCCCTCTGTCTGACAGGGAGCATTCCCAGCTCTCTGCTCTGGAGCTCATCATCTGGTCAGTTTGCACTCAGGTAAAATGTGCACATTCTGCTTTTTGCACATTCTATATCGCTCCTGGTCTGTTTGTACTGTTTGCATTTTCTCATTCTTGTCACGCTACTTCTACTGAGATTTACAGGTTTTAACTGACTAGTTTGTGTCTTTGCTGCTGTAACAGAATAATTTCCCTGACCTGGGATAAATAAAGGACTTCTATTCTATTCTATTCTATTGTATTCTATTCTATTGTCACACTTAAATGTTTCAGATCATAAAACTAATTTTAGTGTGAGGCAGATAACCCAAGAAGAATCTAAGTGCAGTTTTTAGATGATGATTTTATTTTATTTATTTATTAGATTCATTTATCAGTTGGGTTCAGGTCCACTATCCACCCTCCCATCTGATCACTGCCAGGCTTGTTGGATCTAAACATCACTAATAGAACCTGGTTTTGTGAAGCAGCTGAAGGCTCTCTAAAAACAGCACATGATGCCACGTTCTAAAGAGATCCAAGAACAGATGAGGAACAAAGTCATTGACGTCCATCAGTCTGGAGGGTTACAAAGCCATTGCTGAGGCTCTGGGACTCCAGAGAAGCACAGTGAGAGACTTTATCCACTAATGGAGGAACATGGAACAGTGGTGGACCTTCCCAGGAGTGGACCAGCCACCAACATTTCTCCAAGAGCATCCATATCTAATCCAGGAGTCACAGAAGAACCCAGAGGAACATCTAAAGACCTGCAGACCTCACTGGCCTCAGTTAAGGTCCGTCTACATGATTCCACAATGAGGAAGACTCTGGGAGGAAATGGATCCATGGAGAGTTGAAGGATCAAACCACTACTGACCAAAAACAACATAAAGGTTCATCTGGATG
>JAMOIN010001101.1:114041-157452 GCA_024666655.1 Dascyllus trimaculatus
CATCCAGCAGGTGGAGATGTTGGTGCTGATGTTGGTCTGATGTGTTTCAGGAAGGAGACACTCCTCTTCATGATGCTGTTCGACTCAACAGGTCCAAACTGATCCAACTGCTCCTACAGCATGGAGCCAATACTCACCTGAGAAACCAGGTAACACACTCCTGAGGAAGCAGGTAACACACACCTGAGGAAGCAGGTGTTTTTACATTGCTGATTTATGTTTCCCCTCTCTTCCTCCCCCTCCTCCTCCTCCTCCTTATCCTCTCCTCCTCCTACCCCTCCTCCTCCTCCTCCTCCTCCTCCTCCTCCTCCTCCTCCTCCTCCTCCTCCTCCTCCTCCTCCTTCACTCCTCCCCTTTCCCCCCTTCCCCTCCTCCTCCTCATCCTCCTCCTCTCCTCTTCCTGTCCTCCTCCTCCTCCTCTACAGGAAGGACTCTGTCCTCTTGAGGAGGTGATGGTTTGGCAGAAGGAGACAAAGATCCTCCTCACTGAGCAGAGCAGCAGCAGGAAGTGATGTCAGAGTTTAACATATTACATGGATCTGCGGGTTGTAGCGTGTTCGTAGCGTGTTTAAATGTCCTTGACTGCATATTGTTTTAGACCACTGCATGTGTGAACAGTGGTTAGTAAAGGTTTACATTAAATAACGTCATCCTCCTGCTGTACGTCTGTGTTTCTTTAAATACCATCACCGGCTGTTCTAGAGAGAACTGTTCTGTTCTAGAGAGAACTGTTCTGTTCTAGAGAGAACTGTTCTGTATAGAACTGTTCTGTTCTGTATAGAACTGTTCTATAGAGAACTGTTCTGTTCTATAGAGAACTGTTCTGTTCTATAGAGAACTGTTCTAGAGAGAACTGTTCTCTACAGTTAAACTCATCTAGTTGTTAATTAAACAACTAGATGAGTGTTTTGGTTGTTTGGAGGATTAGGGTTACCAGTGACCATTATAGATAGATAGATAGATCAATAGATAGATAGACTATAGATAGATCGATCGATAGAGAGATAGATAGATAGATAGATAGATAGATAGATAGATAGATAGACTATAGATAGATAGATAGATAGATAGATAGATAGATAGATAGATAGATAGATAGATAGATAGATAGACTATAGATAGATAGATAGATAGATAGACTATAGATAGATAGATAGATAGATAGATAGATAGACTATAGATAGATAGATAGATAGATAGACTATAGATAGATAGATAGACTATAGATAGATAGATAGATAGATAGACTATAGATAGATAGATAGATAGATAGATAGATAGATAGATAGATAGATAGATAGACTATAGATAGATAGATAGATAGATAGATAGACTATAGATAGATAGATAGATAGATAGATAGATAGATAGATAGATAGATAGATAGATAGATAGATAGATAGATAGATAGATAGACTATAGATAGATAGATAGATAGATAGATAGATAGATTATAGATCGATAGAGAGATAGATAGATAGATACTTCAGTCTTGATGTACTGGGTGATAAAAGCATGAGAAGAGAAAAGCTGCTCTGCACAGAAACCTGAGACCCAACCCGTTGACATTCATCAGTGATCCTCACTGATCGGACTGATCACTGATGAATGTCATTGATCTGCCACGATGAGGCGTAATGATGAGAGCATCCAGCAGAGGGAGACACACATCTGAGCTCTCCATCACTGAAGGATGCTGGGAGGAAGAGGAGGAGGAGGAGGAGGAGGAGGAGGAGGTGACGCCAGCAGAGGCTGCAGAGATGCTAACAGCACCGACACACAAACACACTCTGACAGGAGCTAACTGCTAATACTGCTAACACACACACACACAGACACACACAGACAGACACACACATACAGACAGACAGACAGACAGACAGACAGGTGGAGGCAGACAGACAGGTGGAGGCAGCAGCTGCTGATGCTGCAGCACACACTGACACACTGAGCTGCAGTGAAGCTAGCTGCTGTTAGCATGCTGTGCTAGTCTACTGACACACTCACACACACACATACACAGCAATGAACAGTGGGAGGCTTCCTATTGGACGGTGAGTGATTTACCTGTGTGTGTGTGTGGAGCTATGTACTGACAGTTGTGTGTCTAATTGTGTGTGTGCTGACAGCTGTGTTTGTGTGTTTAAGTGTGTATTTGTGTCTGTGTGTGTGTGCAGGTGCAGATGTAGTCAAAGTTCAGGTTGACTGACGACTCAGTGGCAGGGGGCGGAGCCTGCAGGTGGAGGTGGTGATGTCAAAGCGAGGAGCAGGGGGGCGGGGGAAGGGGGAGCGACCGGACGCCATGGCAACCCTTCAGGCAGCCAATGAGGAGCTTCGAGCCAAACTGACAGACATACAGATCGAACTACAACATGAAAAGAACAAGGTACGAACTACAAGTACTACTGCTACTGTAGTACTACTGCTACTGGAATACTGCTAACACTACGTAATACTACTGCTACTGTAGTACTACTGCTACTGTAGTACTACTGCTACTGGAATACTGCTAACACTACGTAATACTACTGCTACTGTAGTACTACTACTACTGGAATACTGCTAACACTACGTAATACTACTGCTACTGTAGTACTACTACTACTGGAATACTGCTAACACTACATAATACTACTGCTACTGTAGTACTACTACTACTGGAATACTGCTAACACTACGTAATACTACTGCTACTGTAGTACTACTGCTACTGGAATACTGCTAACACTACGTAATACTACTGCTACTGTAGTACTACTGCTACTGGAATACTGCTAACACTACGTAATACTACTGCTACTGTAGTACTACTGCTACTGGAATACTGCTAACACTACGTAATACTACTGCTACTGTAGTACTACTGCTACTGTAATACTGCTAACACTATGTAATACTACTGCTACTGTAGTACTACTACTACTGGAATACTGCTAACACTACGTAATACTACTGCTACTGTAGTACTACTGCAACTGTAGTACTACTGCTACTGGAATACTTCTAACACTACGTAATACTACTGCTACTGTAGTACTACTGCAACTGTAGTACTACTGCTACTGGAATACTGCTAACACTACGTAATACTACTGCTACTGTAGTACTACTGCAACTGTAGTACTACTGCTACTGGAATACTTCTAACACTACATAATACTACTGCTACTGTAGTACTACTGCTACTGTAATACTACTACTACTGGAATACTGCGAACACTACGTAATACTACTGCTTATGTAGTACTACTGCTACTGGAATACTGCTAACACTACGTAATACTACTGCTACTGTAGTACTACTGCAACTGTAGTACTACTGCTACTGGAATACTGCTAACACTACGTAATGCTACTGCTACTGTAATACTACTGCTACTGTAGTACTACTGCTACTGTAGTACTACTGCAACTGTAGTACTACTGCTACTGGAATACTGCTAACACTACGTAATACTACTGCTACTGTAGTACTACTGCAACTGTAGTACTACTGCTACTGGAATACTTCTAACACTACGTAATACTACTGCTACTGTAGTACTACTACTACTGTAATACTGCTAACACTACGTAATACTACTGCTACTGTGGTACTACTGCTACTGGAATATTGCGAACACTTTTTAATACTACTGCTACTGTAGTACTACTACTGCAATACTGCTAACACTACATAATACTACTGCTAATGTGGTACTACTGCTACTGGAATACTGCCAACACTACTTAATACTACTGCTACTGTAGTACTACTACTACTACTGTAATACTTCTAACACTACGTAATACTACTGCTACTGTAGTACTACTACTACTGTAATACTGCTAACACTACGTAATACTACTGCTACTGTGGTACTACTGCTACTGGAATATTGCGAACACTTTTTAATACTACTGCTACTGTAGTACTACTACTGCAATACTGCTAACACTACATAATACTACTGCTAATGTGGTACTACTGCTACTGGAATACTGCCAACACTACTTAATACTACTGCTACTGTAGTACTACTACTACTACTGTAATACTGCCAACACTATTTAATACTACTGCTACTGTAGTACTACTACTGGAATACTGCTAACACTACGTAATACTACTGCTAATGTAGTACTACTACTACTACTTGAATACTGCCAACACTATTTAATACTACTGCTACTGTAGTACTACTACTATTGTAATACTGCTAACACTACGTAATACTACTGCTACTGTAGTACTACTACTATGCAGTACTAACACTACCTTAGTATTACTACTCACAATGCTACTGAAGTAGTGCTACTGTTACTGTAGTACTTTCACTACACATGAGAACCACGACTGGTATTGTTGTAGTAATACTGTACTGAAATCGTGCTAATATTGTAGTACTAGTAAGGACTACTAATGTGGTAGTACTAGTAAGGACTACTAATGTGGTAGTACTAGTAAGGACTACTAATGTGGTAGTACTAGTACTGCACTAATGGTTGTCTAGATGTTCAGCCACACTGGTCCTGGTGTTCCTCAGATCTTCAGTAGAGGAACCTGGACTGCATTTAGAGGTTCTGGAAGACGTTTCAGCTTCAGCAGCCTCCTTCTGTTCGAACTGAAGCTCAGGACTGCATTAGAAGAACCTGATAAGTGGTGCAGTAGACCGACCGCTCCCTTCATTCTTCTCTTCAAGTGTGTTCTCTCCTGAAGGTCTGTGTTCTCCTGTAGTTTGTTCTGTCTTATATATAAGGGGCTCTCTTGCGATGGTTTTCTGTAGACGTAGATAACAGACCTGCAGACTCAGATCCAGCTGATGGTCTTCTGTAGAAGACCATCAGCTGGATCTGAGTCTAACAGACCTGCAGAACCAGATCCAGCTGCATGTGAAGGATCAGACACACCACAGACAGTCAAGTCCACATTCTGGACAGAGAACATGGTTTGAGAGAAGAATGAAGGAAAAATAAAGTCTGGCTTTGTCTACTGAAGATCTGAGGAACACTGTTGTTGTAGTAATGATACTGTACCAACGTTGTATCACTGATACTGTACTAATGCTGTAGCACCGATGCAGTACTGTTGTGGTTCTGATGTAGTACTGATGCCACCATGTATGTCCGTCCCAGGTGAGCCGTCTAGAGAGGGAGAAGAGTCAGGAGCTGAAGGCGGAGCATCACCGGGCAACGGTCACCGTGACGGAGCTGAAGACCAAACTCCATGAGGAGAAGCAGAAGGAGCTGGCGGTTACCAGGGAGACGTTACTACGGCAACACGAGATGGAGCTCATGAGGGTCATAAAGATCAAAGATGGGGAAATCCAACGTCTGAATGGGCTGGTGCTCACGTTGAGGGACGGATCCACGGACAAGGTGATGCACCTGACCCACTCACACCTGACCCACGTATACCTGACCGATGTACACCTGTCTCCACGTATACCTGACACACATATACTTAACCCACGTACACCTGTCTCCACATACGTCTGGCCCACGTATACTTGTCCCACAAGCACCTGTCTCCACCTATGCCTGAACCATGTATGTCTGACCCACATACACCTGACTCACGTATACTGAACCCATACTTGACCCATGTGTACTTGTTCCATGTATACCTGACCCACATACACCTGTATCCACGCACACCTGACCCAAGTATACTGGACCCATACTTGATCCACATACGCCTGTCTCCACGTATGTCTGATCCACATGTACCTGACCCACATATAACTGTCTGTCTACCTGCATCCATCCATCATCTGTCCTTTCATGTTCAGGCTGTGGCAGCAGGTAAGCTGAGTCCTCCTCAGTTGTTTGTAGAGGGTCCAGAGGGTTTGATAATCCTCCAGGCATGTTGTGTTCACCTCCTCCACAGGTGGAGTCCAGGTGTGTTGTGTTCACCTCCTCCACAGGTGGAGTCCAGGTGTGTTGTGTTCACCTCCTCCACAGGTGGAGTCCAGGTGTTTTGCCCTTGAAGATGTGCAGCATGATTTAAGCTCCGCCCTCTGGTCCTGCAGGTGAGGAGCGCTCTGCTGGCTGAGGTGGAGGAGGCGAGGAGGAGCTGGGAGGCAGAGCGCTGTCGCTTCCAGCAGGAAGTTCAGGAGCTGCGAGGAGCGAAGAGGAGCGCTGAGGAGGCTCTGACATCTGCTCAGCAGGCCTGCCAGGCCCGAGCAGCCGAGCTCCGATCAGCTCATCACCAACACCAGGAGGAGCTGAACCGAACCAAGAGAGACTGCGAGCGGGAGATCCGTCGACTGGTACGGGCCGCCGCCACATACATGAATGTTTACAACATACATGAAGGTTTACAACATACATATGTGTTAAACTGAGGCTGTGGTCACTGAACATGCTCAGATCCTCCTGACAGACCAAGACAAGAAAAAGATGCTGTTCCTCTCAGACATTGTCAGGAGTTCTTCCAGCTGCTGCAGATGTTTTGTAGAAGCTTCTCCGGATCGTCCACGGACCAAACAGGCTCCTGCTTTAGGAACGATCTGCAGCCACTGGTGACTCACAGCTGCAGTGAACAAACAGAAAAGGGATTTAATTTGGTGACACTGAATCATTATCTCACATTTTTCTCCGTCACATTAAGCCTGAATCATTTTAACGGTTCAGGCTGACGAGCAGAGCCGTTTGGAGGAGGTGGTGTTTCAAAATCACAGATGAGTTCATCACACCTGAAACATGTTCATCCTCCGGTCAACCTGAAGTCCAACACTCCACGCTGACCTTCACACTGAGCTGCACACAGTGTCCAGAGAGTTCACACTGACGCCACAGTTTCCAGGTGTTCCCTGACTGTGAGGCGTTCAGGGAACACCTGGAAAATGTAGTCAGATGTTGTACAGGTCCGGTTTGTAAAGAGTCGGACCCTGTGTGCTGTTCTGTATGTTGGATTTAGCATGTTGTTGTGATGACTGGTACAAACAGCAGCTGAATGAGTCCATCAGTGCTGCTGGAGGAGGCCGATGAATGAGGGACTGGTACCGACACTGGGAGTCAGACAGCGACTGGTACAACACTACCAGCCTCAGACACAACACACTGTTCATTAATGTGGAGTAGTCCACTGTAGATGAATGTAAACACTTTGAGATGTTAGACTGACAAACCAACAGAGGGCTTTATTTAAAACAGGGATTCCTGTGTGGATTATCGTCTGGACGAACCGATCAGCTGTTTGTCTCTAAAATATCAGAAGATGGTAAAAACATGGATCAGAGTTCCTCCAAGGTCTGGTTCAGTCCAGAGATCTTCAGTTTACTGTCATAGAGGAGGAAAGAGCAGTTGTACATTCATTTAATACTATTCGGTGAATGTGTGCAGATGTTCTGCTGGTCAGCAGCAACTTCTATCTTAGATTTGAGCATCCTGGCTGTAGTCGACACAGCGATGGATGCTTCCTTTGTCCGAAGTCTTCACAGGTCTGATGCACTTACAGTGTTCAGAGTCTGGTTTCACTGCAGCAGGTCTGAGAGTCAGGATGGACCTGAAACACCTGAGTGGATGGAAACACTGAGCTGAGCTTCATTCATACATGTTGGGTTCAGGTAGATGTACTTCAGGGATAAGTGACACCCGCTGTGTTCAGCCAGAAACGATCATGGTGCTCTTCAACCAATCAATAATCAAACCAGCAGGTTCTCAGTAAAACTCCATGTTCCTCAGACCTGCTGATCATCAGCCTGAATGAATCAGAAGCATCATAATCAATCAGTGTAGATGATGAGGACAGAGCAGCTCCTCACACTCATAGGATTCATGAAAACACAACCATAGCAGCTGGTTCTGGTTCTCCCTGAGGCCATGCCTCCTGCTCTTCTATCTTTTCAAAGCGATTGTTGTTTGTTGTTGTCCTGTTTCTCTTTCTGTTGGGGTTTTTGTCCCTTGTTGTGCAGATTTTGCATCTTCTGTGGGGATTTCAGCAACATGCCCCATTTCACATCAGCCATGTTAGTTGTTGAGCTGCAGCACACAGACTGCTGTTGGACTGGTTTGACATCACTTAGATTGGCGCTAACGCCCAGTGAACCTTCTGTAAACGCCCAGTAAACCTTCAGTAAACCATCAGTAAACCATCAGTAAACCATCAGTAAACCTTCAGTAAACTTTCAGTAAACCTTCAGTAAACCTTCAGTAAACCATCAGTAAACCATCAGTAAACCATCAGTAAACCTTCAGTAAACTTTCAGTAAACCTTCAGTAAACCATCAGTAAACCATCAGTAAACCTTCAGTAAACCTTCAGTAAACCTTCAGTAAACTTTCAGTAAACCATCAGTAAACCATCAGTAAACCTTCAGTAAACCATCAGTAAAC
The DNA here is from genome assembly GCA_024666655.1 of Dascyllus trimaculatus. Classification (NCBI taxonomy): domain Eukaryota; kingdom Metazoa; phylum Chordata; class Actinopteri; family Pomacentridae; genus Dascyllus; species Dascyllus trimaculatus. The sequence goes on from JAMOIN010001101.1 coordinate 122,360, forward strand.
CTTCAGTAAACCTTCAGTAAACCATCAGTAAACTTTCAGTAAACCTTCAGTAAACCTTCAGTAAACCTTCAGTAAACCATCAGTAAACCTTCAGTAAACCTTCAGTAAACCATCAGTAAACCTTCAGTAAACCATCAGTAAACCATCAGTAAACCATCAGTAAACTTTCAGTAAACCATCAGTAAACCATCAGTAAACCTTCTGCAAACCTTCAGTAAACCTTCAGTAAACCATCAGTAAACCATCAGTAAACCATCAGTAAACCATCAGTAAACCTTCAGTAAACCTTCAGTAAACCTTCAGTAAACCATCAGTAAACCTTCAGTAAACCATCAGTAAACCATCAGTAAACCTTCAGTAAACCATCAGTAAACCTTCAGTAAACCATCAGTAAACCTTCAGTAAACCTTCAGTAAACCATCAGTAAACCTTCAGTAAACCTTCAGTAAACCATCAGTAAACCATCAGTAAACCTTCAGTAAACCTTCAGTAAACCATCAGTAAACCTTCAGTAAACCATCAGTAAACCTTCAGTAAACCATCAGTAAACCTTCAGTAAACCATCAGTAAACCATCAGTAAACCTTCAGTAAACCATCAGTAAACCATCAGTAAACCTTCAGTAAACCATCAGTAAACCATCAGTAAACCTTCAGTAAACCATCAGTAAACCTTCAGTAAACCATCAGTAAACCATCAGTAAACCTTCAGTAAACCATCAGTAAACCATCAGTAAATCAGTAAACCATCAGTAAACCTTCAGTAAACCATCAGTAAACCATCAGTAAACCTTCAGTAAACCATCAGTAAACCATCAGTAAACCATCAGTAAACCTTCAGTAAACCATCAGTAAACCATCAGTAAACCTTCAGTAAACCATCAGTAAACCTTCAGTAAACCATCAGTAAACCATCAGTAAACCTTCAGTAAACCATCAGTAAACCATCAGTAAACCATCAGTAAACCATCAGTAAACCATCAGTAAACCATCAGTAAACCATCAGTAAACCTTCAGTAAACCATCAGTAAACCTTCAGTAAACCATCAGTAAACCTTCAGTAAACCATCAGTAAACCTTCAGTAAACCATCAGTAAACCATCAGTAAACCTTCAGTAAACCATCAGTAAACCATCAGTAAACCTTCAGTAAACCATCAGTAAACCATCAGTAAACCTTCAGTAAACCATCAGTAAACCATCAGTAAACCTTCAGTAAACCATCAGTAAACCTTCAGTAAACCATCAGTAAACCATCAGTAAACCTTCAGTAAACCATCAGTAAACCATCAGTAAACCTTCAGTAAACCATCAGTAAACCTTCAGTAAACCATCAGTAAACCATCAGTAAACCTTCAGTAAACCATCAGTAAACCATCAGTAAACCTTCAGTAAACCTTCAGTAAACCTTCAGTAAACCATCAGTAAACCATCCACTAACGGATGCATCATAACCCCGCCCATCATCTGCTTAAATAACTCTGCCCCTCACCTGTCTGTCTGTATAACCCCGCCCTTCAAATGTCTGTGTGATTAAATGAAGCGATGACTAACCCCACCTCCTACCCGTCTGTCTGTCCTCTCACCTGTCTGTCCTCTCACCTGTCTGTGTGCAGATGGATGAGATAAAGCTGAAGGACAGGGCGGTCAGTGTTCTGGATAAGGCGTTGGGGTTGCAGGCTGGACACGCCCACCGGCTGCAGCTGCAGACTCAGGCTGCTGAGCAGCAAATCGCAGCCCTGAGAGATGCACAGAGGGCGGGGCTTAACCACCCCACGCCTAACCCCCCCTCTAACAGCGCGCCTCTCATTGTAAGCCCCGCCTCCTCCTGCATGTTCTAACTGCATGATAAACATCACCTGTTTACCTGCCAGGTGTGTCAGAGCTGTGAAAGGTGGATCTGCAGGTTTTAACTGGATGTTTCCTGCTGAGCTGCTTCAAGCTGCTGCAACATGTTGATGCAGCGACGTAATGATGCAGCAACGTGTTGATGCAGCAACGTAATGATGCACCAACATGTTGATGCAGCGACGTGCCGATGCAGCGACATGTTGATGCAGCGACGTGCCGATGCAGCAACATGTTGATGCAGCGACGTGCCGATGCAGCAACATGTTGATGCAGCGATGTGTTGATGCAGCAACGTAATGATGCAGCAACATGTTGCAGCATCAGCTTGAACATCAACATGTTGCTGCAGCAACGTGCCGATGCAGCGACATGTTGATGCAGCAACGTAATGATGCACCAACATGTTGATGCAGCGATGTGCCGATGCAGCAACATGTTGATGCAGCGACGTGTTGATGCAGCAACATAATGATGCAGCAACATGTTGCAGCATCAGCTTGAACATCAACATGTTGCTGCAGCAACGTGTCGATGCAGCAACATGACGATGCAGCAACATGTTGATGCAGCGACGTGACGATGCAGCGACGTGACGATGCAGCAACATGTTGCAGCATCAACTTGAACATCAACATGTTGCTGCATCGTGTTAATTCAACAACAGAACTGTTGGTAATGAACGTTTTAAAAAATCTGAACAGTGAATTTCTCTACAAATTGTAAATACATGAGAAGCTGTCAGATGTTCAGAACTGCAGGTTTTCAGGCTGACCTCATGAAGTGACCTCAGCTTGAATTTAAACACACAGATTAAGTTGATGCAACTTTATTATGTCAAGCATCAGATAATGTTTGTAACTTAAAGGCTTTTCTGAATCAGTAAATCAGAATTTTTATCTTTCAAACATAAAATTAATTTAGTGGTAAGAAAAGGTCTGAGTCCAGAGAGTTCAGTCAGCATTCAGTTCTGACAGGTGAGAACAAACTGCTTCATGTCCTCCTCTCTCGGTTCTGTTATAAGTTGATGTTGTCAGCTGATCCAGAACCTGCAGGTCCAGCCTGAGATCCAACATGTTGCTCAGAGCTTCATGTGATCTTCACTCAGATGTTTGTGGTCAGAACCAGCAGCACAGTTTGCTCTACAGTGTGAGGTTCTTCTGTTGGAATCTGATTGGTTCGGTTATTCATATGAACTGGTTTCAGCAGAACCAGAACCTCTGAGCTGTCTGAAGTTTCCATTGACCACACCGTGTTTTATGGAAACTGAACATTGTGATTCTTGTTCAAGGTGTCAGGGATCCAATAATCCATCGATATGTTTACTCTGAGATGTGTAACGGCCATGTCTAGGGAGCCCCGGCCCTCTCCCACTCCCCAGGAAGGCCAGCCAGCTGGTAAAGTCAGGTCCAACAAAAGGTTTATTTTTCAGTTTGAGCAGAGCCCTAAAACAACGAACTACAGCACCTGGCACCCTAAAACATCCCAACTCCAAAGAAAGCAAAGACCAAACAAAAGACAGGTTTCGAACCTCAAACTTCTGAAACCAAAAACAGAGAAAACCAGAGAAACAAAAGGGATGCTCGCTTTCAGATATGTACAACCCTAACCCTAACCCTGTCACTATCAGCCTGCTTAAACACACAAGTCACTAATCCTAAGAACAAACACTCCTACGTCACACACATGGAGGCTGAGGAGATGCCTATGCCTGGTTTAAAAAGGCTGCTCCGTCCTTCTGTCCAATCCGGCAGCTGCACTTCCTCCTCATCCACCAATCAGATGACTCCAACTTTCCCGGATTCTCTCCTGCTGACACACACAGGCTGGGGGAGGAGAGACGTCTGCCATCTTTAATTTACCGGTCCACCAATATACAGATGACCCAACGTCACAACAGATGTTCTGCTCAACACTTAAACAGCAGCAGGCAGAACCTCAGAACCCACCAAAGTACAAACAGGGAACAGATCCATCCTCAGCCTCAGTTTCCCACAATCCTTCACTCACTGTTCACCTGTAAAACTAAAAACACGTAACCAGGTGAAGTGGACCAATGAAAAACCTACTGGGCAGTAGATTACGGGTAGGCTATTGGTAGTTAGATAACTGGGAGGTAGATTACTGGTAGTTAGATTAGTGGTAGGTAGATTACTGGTAGGTAGATTACTGGGAGGTAGATTACTGGTAGGTAGATTACTGGTAGTCAGATTACTGGTAGGTAGATTACTGGTAGGTAGATTACTGGGAGGTAGATTACTGGTAGGTAGATTACTGGTAGGTAGATTAGTGGTAGGTAGATTACTGGTAGGTAGATTACTGGGAGGTAGATTACTGGTAGTCAGATGACTGGTAGTCAGATTACTGGTAGGTAGATTACTGGTAGGTAGATTACTGGGAGGTAGATTACTGGTAGTTAGATTACTGGGAGGTAGATTACTGGTAGTTAAATTACTGGTAGGTAGATTACTGGGAGGTAGATTACTGGTAGTTATATTACTGGTAGGTAGATTACTGGGAGGTAGATTACTGGGAGGTAGATTACTGGTAGTTAAATTACTGGTAGTTAGATTACTGGTAGGTAGATTACTGGTAGTTAGATTACTGGTAGGTAGATTACTGGTAGTTAGATTACTGGGAGGTAGATTACTGGGAGGTAGATTACTGGTAGTTAAATTACTGGGAGGTAGATTACTGGGAGGTAGATTACTGGTAGTTAAATTACTGGGAGGTAGATTACTGGTAGTTAGATTACTGGGAGGTAGATTACTGGGAGGTAGATTACTGGTAGTTAAATTACTGGGAGGTAGATTACTGGGAGGTAGATTACTGGTAGTTAAATTACTGGGAGGTAGATTACTGGTAGTTAAATTACTGGTAGTTAAATTACTGGGAGGTAGATTACTGGTAGTTAAATTACTGGTAGTTAAATTACTGGGAGGTAGATTACTGGTAGTTAAATTACTGGGAGGTAGATTACTGGTAGTTAAATTACTGGGAGGTAGATTACTGGTAGTTAAATTACTGGTAGTTAAATTACTGGGAGGTAGATTACTGGTAGTTAAATTACTGGTAGTTAAATTACTGGGAGGTAGATTACTGGTAGTTAAATTACTGGGAGGTAGATTACTGGGAGGTAGATTACTGGGAGGTAGATTACTGGTAGGTAGATTACTGGGAGGTAGATTACTGGGAGGTAGATTACTGGTAGGTAGATTACTGGGAGGTAGTTTCCTGAGGGGTTTCTGTTCCTGTCAGGGTTTAAATTGTTTCCTCCATGTTTTTCTGTCTTTAAATACTGCAGCTCCCATGATCCTCAGCTGCTGCTCAGGTGTATGTTTGGACGCAGGTCGATTCCAAGTTTTTCTAGACCAGGTTGTTTCTGTTGTTTCAGTCTCAGGAGGATCGAGACACTCGCAGGTTTCAGCTGAAGATCGCTGAGCTGAGCGCCATAGTCAGGAAACTGGAGGACCGAAATGCTTTGCTGTCTGAGGAACGCAACGAACTGGTAACACAAACACAACACACTTGTTCAAAAAGCACTGGAACACGACACACTGTAACAAAACACACCGGAACACAACACACTGGAACATGACACACTGGAACACAACACACTGGAACATGACACACTGGAACACAACACACTGGAACACAACACACTGGAACATGACACACTGGAACACAACACACTGGAACACAACACACTGGAACAAAACACACTGGAACACAACACACTGGAACACGACACACTGGAACACAACACACTTGTTCAAAAAGCACTGGAACACGACACACTGTAACAAAACACACTGGAACACAACACACTGGAACAAAACACACTGGAACAAAACACACTGGAACATGACACACTGGAACACAACACACTGGAACAAAACACACTGGAACATGACACACTGGAACACAACACACTGGAACACAACACACTGGAACAAAACACACTGGAACACAACACACTGGAACACAACACACTGGAACACAACACACTGGAACACAACACACTGGAACACAACACACTGGAACACAGCACACTGGAACACAACACACTGGAACAAAACACACTGTAACAAAACACACTGGAACAAAACACACTGGAACAAAACACACTGGAATATAACACACTGAAACAAAACACACTGGAACAAAACACACTGGAACAAAACACACTGGAATATAACACACTGAAACAAAACACACTGAAACAAAACACACTGGAACAAAACACACTGGAACACAACACACTGGAACACAACACACTGGAACAAAACACACTGGAACAAAACACACTGGAATATAACACACTTGAAGACGACACACTGGAACACAACACACTGGAACACAACACACTGGAACAAAACACACTGGAACACAACACACTGGAATATAACACACTGGAACACAACACACTGGAACAAAACACACTGGAATAAAACACACTGGAACAAAACACACTGGAACACAACACACTGGAACACAACACACTGGAATATAACACACTTGAAGACGACACACTGGAACAAAACACACTGGAACACAACACACTGGAACACAACACACTGGAACAAAACACACTGGAATAGAACACACTTGAAGACGACACACTGGAACACAACACACTGGAACACAACACACTGGAATATAACAAACTGAAACAAAACACACTGAAACAAAACACACTGAAACAAAACACACTGGAACACAACACACTGGAACACAACACACTGGAACAAAACACACTGGAACAAAACACACTGGAACAAAACACACTTGAAGACGACACACTGGAACAAAATACACTGGAACACAACACACTGGAACAAAACACACTGGAACAAAACACACTGGAATATAACACACTTGAAGACGACACACTGGATCAAAACACACTGGAACACAACACACTGGAACAAAACACACTGGAACAAAACACACTGGAATATAACACACTGAAACAAAACACACTGGAACATAACACACTTGAAGACGACACACTGGAACACAACACACTGGAACACAACACACTGGAACAAAACACACTGGAATATAACACACTGAAACAAAACACACTGGAACAAAACACACTGGAACACAACACACTGGAACACAACACACTGGAACACAACACACTGGAACACAACACACTGGAACAAAACACACTGAAACAAAACACACTGGAATATAACACACTTGAAGACGACACGCTGGAACACAACACACTGGAACACAACACACTGGAACACAACACACTGGAACAAAACACATGGGAATAAAACACACTGGAACAAAACACACTGGAATATAACACACTTGAAGATGACACACTGGAACACAACACACTGGAACACAACACACTGGAACAAAACACACTGGAACATGACACACTGGAACACAACACACTGGAACAAAACACACTGGAATAAAACACACTGGAACAAAACACACTGGAATATAACACACTTGAAGACGACACACTGGAATATAACAAACTGAAACAAAACACACTGGAACACAACACACTGGAATAAAACACACTGGAACACAACACACTGGAATAAAACAAACTGAAACAAAACACACTGGAACACAACATACTGGAACACAACACACTGGAACAAAACACACTGGAATAAAACACACTGGAACAAAACACACTGGAATATAACACACTTGAAGACGACACACTGGAACAAAACACAGTGGAACAAAACACACTGGAACAAAACACACTGGAATAAAACACACTGGAACAAAACACACTGGAACAAAACACACTGGAACAAAACACACTGGAATATAACACACTTGAAGATGACACACTGGAACACAACACACTGGAACACAACACACTGGAACACAACACACTGGAATATAACACACTTGAAGATGACACACTGGAACAAAACACACTGGAATAAAACACACTGGAACAAAACACACTGGAATATAACAAACTGAAACAAAACACACTGAAACAAAACACACTGGAACACAACACACTGGAACACAACACACTGGAACAAAACACACTGGAACAAAACACACTGGAACAAAACACACTGGAACAAAACACACTGGAATATAACACACTTGAAGACGACACACTGGAACAAAACACACTGGAATATAACACACTTGAAGACGACACTCTGGAACACAACACACTGGAACACAACACACTGGAATATAACACACTGGAACAAAACACACTGGAACAAAACACACTGGAATATAACACACTTGAAGACGACACTCTGGAACACAACACACTGGAACACAACACACTGGAACACAACACACTGGAATATAACACACTTGAAGACGACACACTGGAACACAACACACTGGAACAAAACACACTGGAACAAAACACACTGGAATATAACACACTTGAAGACGACACACTGGAACACAACACACTGTAACAAAACACACTGGAACACAACACACTGGAATAAAACACACTGGAACACAACACACTGGAACACAACACACTGGAACAAAACACACTGGAACAAAACACACTGGAACAAAACACACTGGAACAAAACACACTGGAACTGCAGGCAGTGTTTCCTCAGAGAGACTGAGAGGAGAATCCAACCTACTGGATCAATGAATGAAAGCAGCATCAGAACCAGAGAACAGAGGAGACAGTAGCTGGAGACACATCCAGCATGGAGGAACATCTAGTAGCTGGAGATACATCCAGCATGGAGGAACATCTAGTAGCTGGAGATACATCCAGCATGGAGGAACATCTAGTAGCTGGAGATACATCCAGCATGGAGGAACATCGAGTAGCTGGAGATACATCCAGCATGGTGGAACATCTAGTAGCTGGAGATACATCCAGCATGGAGGAACATCTAGTAGCTGGAGATACATCCAGCATAGAGGAACATCTAGTAGCTGGAGATACATCCAGCATGGAGGAACATCTAGTAGCTGGAGATACATCCAGCATGGAGGAACATCTAGTAGCTGGAGATACATCCAGCATGGGGGAACATCTAGTAGCTGAAGATACATCCAGCATGGAGGAACATCTAGTAGCTGGAGATACATCCAGCATGGAGGAACATCTAGTAGCTGAAGATACATCCAGCATGGAGGAACATCTAGTAGCTGGAGATACATCCAGCATGGAGGAACATCATCCTACAGCTGATGAGTCTAGGGAGGCTGGAACATGGAGGTAGATCAGTTCTACAGGAGGAGGAGACGACACTAGTCCAGAGTTTTAACGTCTGAGGAAACATGGTGGTTCAGGTTTTTACATTTACGTAAAATAAATAATCAAAGAAGCTTCTCCTCCTGGTCTCCAACTCTCTAATTGAGTCCTCCTGACAGAAGACATCTCTGGTTCTGTCCTTCATGTTGTTCTGGTTCCAGAGAGCTGCAGGAGTTTAGACTGAAAAATGAACCACAGTGAGTTAAAATGAGACAGAAGCAGAAAAAAATCAGAGACAGTTTGGAGCTCTGAGGGTTAATACACATTTACACCTGTAGCTCAGATCCTCCAGTTTACCAGTGGTTGTCTTATTTATCACCTGACTCTGTTCCACCAGCCACTAGAGGGCAGCGTCACCTGAGTGCCACCTGAATGTCACCTGGTCCACACACACTTCAGACCACACTGTTCGTCTTGTCTTTGACAAAGACTTTAATTTTCTTTATTTTGTGTATTTGACCAGTCTTCGTCGTCGTTAATCTCTGGTGTTTGTTGTTTCTCGGTGCAGCTGAAGCGTCTGAGAGAAGCTGAGAGTCAGTTTCTTCCTCTTCTGGACAAAAACAAGCGTCTGAGCAGGAAGAACGAAGAGCTGGCTCTCGCTCTGCGTCGCCTCGACAACAAGCTTCGCTTCGTCACCCAGGAGAACCTGGAGATGGTAACTATGGTAACCCCTGACTCCAACAACACACCTGCAAACACAGTGTTCACACTGGCTCTGTCCCAGTAACACCAGCATCAATACAGTGTGAATTAAAACAGACTGCAGTAGCTGCTGCTCACCAGCAGGGGGCAGAGCAGTGAGGTATCACAGCTCGTCTCTGATTGGACGCCTGGTCAGCAGCATCGCCGTGGTAACAGTTTGTTGTCATCCACAGAGGAGGCCGAGTTCGTTGAACGACCTGGACCGCAGCCACTCCACCAGTTACCATGGTTACAGCCAGGATGAGAGGGAGATGGAGTTTCTACGGTTACAGGTGCTGGAGCAGCAGCACATCATCGAGGACCTGTCCAAGGTACAAATACTACTACTACTACTGTAATTACTTCTACGACTACACATCATTGCTAACCAGTCAAATGTACTAATACGTCTGCTCCATCTTAGTACTACAGTCTATCTGAATGAAAACTCTGTTTCCAGGCTCTGGAGACGGCTGGTTATGTGAAGAACGTTATTGTAAGTATTGAGTACTACTCCTGCCAGCACTACTACAGGTATTAGTTATTAGTACTCAATGTGTGCTACAGAGGTGTCCTGTGATTAAATACAGTCAGTGACCTGCTGGTGGAGACAGACTGATCAGAAAGACAGGAAGTAATGTACACGGTTCAGGAGGAACTTCTCACAGTGAATGAAGTACTTTGTGTATTTGTCCTCAGGAGAGGGACATGTTACTGCGATACCGACGTCAGGACTCAGTGAGGAGGAAACGGACCTTCAGAGCCTGCAGGGTGAGACCAGACAGCTGCTTTAGTACTGCAATACTCTGTTAAATACTCACAGTACTGCTCCCATTACTGCTACAGATACTAGTCGTGGTCCAGCAGGAACACATCACAGACAACCTGCACACCTGTACTGCTGTCAGTACTAATACTACTACTGCTATAATTACTATTCAACTACTACTACTTCAATTACTGCTCTTCTACTGTTACTAGTACTACAGTGGTACTACAGTAGTACTCAGTTACTCACAAATGCACTCCATTACACAGGTACCTGTGTACTCAGTTACCTGAGTACTTATTTACCTGTACTGTGTGCAGGTCATTGAGACGTTCTACGGTTACGATGAAGAGGCGTCGGTGGACTCTGATGGATCGTCTTTGTCGTTTCACACCGACAGAACTCCAGATACAGAACCAGAGGAGGTACACAACCACAGACACACACAGACACACAACCACAGACACACAACCACAGACACACAACCACAGACACACAACCACAGACACACACAGACACACACAGACACACACAGACACACAACCACAGACACACACAGACACACAACCACAGACACACAACCACAGACACACAACCACAGACACACAACCACAGACACACACAGACACACACAGACACACAACCACAGACACACAACCACAGACACACAACCACAGACACACAACCACAGACACACAACCACAGACACACAACCAGAAACACACAACCACAAACACACAACCACAGACACACACAGACACACAACCACAAACACACAACCACAGACACACACAGACACACAACCACAGACACACACAGACACACAACCACAGACACACACAGACACACAACCACAGACACACAACCACAGACACACACAGACACACAACCACAGACACACACAGACACACAACCACAGACACACACAGACACACAACCACAGACACACACAGACACACAACCACAGACACACAACCACAGACACACACAGACACACAACCACAGACACACAACCACAGACACACAACCACAAACACACAACCACAGACACACACAGACACACACAGACACACAACCACAGACACACAACCACAGACACACACAGACACACACAGACACACACAGACACACAACCACAGACACACACAGACACACACAGACACACAACCACAGACACACACAGACACACAACCACAGACACACAACCACAGACACACAACCACAGACACACACAGACACACACAGACACACACAGACACACACAGACACACAACCACAAACACACAACCACAGACACACACAGACACACAACCACAGACACACACAGACTCTGGTCTCTCACTGGTTTTGTGTGTTCAGGTGTGTGTTCGTGAGGAGGCGGAGCTTCGGTACCGTCAGCTGACTCAGGAGTATCAGGCGCTGCAGCGAGCGTACGCCCTGCTGGCCGAGACCAGCGGAGGAAACTACGATGCTGAGAAGGAGATCAAGGTGACCCGAGGTTCTGTTCTGTAGTGGAACATTAACAGGATGCTGGTTCTGTTCTAGACCACTAACAGGACGCTGGTTCTGTTCTAGACCACGAACAGCATGCTGGTTCTGTTCTGTAGTGGAACACTAACAGGATGCTGGTTCTGTTCTAGACCACTAACAGGACGCTGGTTCTGTTCTAGACCACTAACAGGACGCTGGTTCTGTTCTAGACCACTAACAGGACGCTGGTTCTGTTCTAGAACACTAACAGGACACTGGTTCTGTTCTAGACCACTAACAGGACGCTGGTTCTGTTCTAGACCACTAACAGGACGCTGGTTCTGTTCTAGACCACTAACAGGATGCTGGTTCTGTTCTGTAGTGGAACACTAACAGGATGCTGGTTCTGTTCTAGACCACTAACAGGACGCTGGTTCTGTTCTAGACCACGAACAGGACGCTGGTTCTGTTCTAGACCACTAACAGGAGGCTGGTTCTGTTCTAGACCACTAACAGGACGCTGGTACTGTTCTAGACCACTAACAGGACGCTGGTTCTGTTCTAGACCACTAACAGGACGCTGGTTCTGTTCTAGACCACTAACAGGACGCTGGTTCTGTTCTAGAACACTAACAGGATGCTGGTTCTGTTCTAGAACACTAACAGGACGCTGGTTCTGTTCTAGACCACTAACAGGACGCTGGTTCTGTTCTAGAACACTAACAGGATGCTGGTTCTGTTCTAGACCACTAACAGGACACTGGTTCTTTTCTAGACCACTAACAGTACGCTGGTTCTGTTCTAAACCACTAACAGGAGGCTGGTTCTGTTCTAGAACATTAACAGGATGCTGGTTCTGTTCTAGACCACTAACAGGATGCTGGTTCTGTTCTAGAACACTAACAGGAGGCTGGTTCTGTTGTAGACCACTAACAGGACGCTGGTTCTGTTCTAGACCACTAACAGGACGCTGGTTCTGTTCTAGAACACTAACAGGATGCTGGTTCTGTTCTAGACCACTAACAGGATGCTGGTTCTGTTCTAGAACACTAACAGGATGCTGGTTCTGTTCTAGACCACTAACAGGATGCTGGTTCTGTTCTAGAACACTAACAGGATGCTGGTTCTGTTCTAGACCACTAACAGGATGCTGGTTCTGTTCTAGAACACTAACAGTACGCTGGTTCTGTTCTAGACCACTAACAGGAGGCTGGTTCTGTTCTAGAACATTAACAGGATGCTGGTTCTGTTCTAGACCACTAACAGGATGCTGGTTCTGTTCTAGAACACTAACAGGAGGCTGGTTCTGTTCTAGACCACTAACAGGACGCTGGTTCTGTTCTAGAACACTAACAGGATGCTGGTTCTGTTCTAGACCACTAACAGGATGCTGGTTCTGTTCTAGAACACTAACAGTACGCTGGTTCTGTTCTAGAACATTAACAGGATGCTGGTTCTGTTCTAGACCACTAACAGGACGCTGGTTCTGTTCTAGAACACTAACAGGATGCTGGTTCTGTTCTAGAACACTAACAGGAGGCTGGTTCTGTTCTAGACCACTAACAGGACGCTGTTTCTGTTCTAGAACACTAACAGGATGCTGGTTCTGTTCTAGACCACTAACAGGACGCTGGTTCTGTTCTAGACCACTAACAGGAGGCTGGTTCTGTTCTAGAACATTAACAGGATGCTGGTTCTGTTCTAGACCACTAACAGGACGCTGGTTCTGTTCTAGAACACTAACAGGATGCTGGTTCTGTTCTAGACCACTAACAGGATGCTGGTTCTGTTCTAGAACACTAACAGTACGCTGGTTCTGTTCTAGACCACTAACAGGAGGCTGGTTCTGTTCTAGAACATTAACAGGATGCTGGTTCTGTTCTAGAACACTAACAGGAGGCTGGTTCTGTTCTAGAACATTAACAGGAGGCTGGTTCTGTTCTAGACCACTAACAGGACGCTGGTACTGTTCTAGACCACTAACAGGACGCTGGTTCTGTTCTAGACCACTAACAGGACGCTGGTTCTGTTCTAGACCACTAACAGGACGCTGGTTCTGTTCTAGAACACTAACAGGATGCTGGTTCTGTTCTAGAACACTAACAGGACGCTGGTTCTGTTCTAGACCACTAACAGGACGCTGGTTCTGTTCTAGAACACTAACAGGATGCTGGTTCTGTTCTAGACCACTAACAGGACACTGGTTCTTTTCTAGACCACTAACAGTACGCTGGTTCTGTTCTAAACCACTAACAGGAGGCTGGTTCTGTTCTAGAACATTAACAGGATGCTGGTTCTGTTCTAGACCACTAACAGGATGCTGGTTCTGTTCTAGAACACTAACAGGAGGCTGGTTCTGTTGTAGACCACTAACAGGACGCTGGTTCTGTTCTAGACCACTAACAGGACGCTGGTTCTGTTCTAGAACACTAACAGGATGCTGGTTCTGTTCTAGACCACTAACAGGATGCTGGTTCTGTTCTAGAACACTAACAGGATGCTGGTTCTGTTCTAGACCACTAACAGGATGCTGGTTCTGTTCTAGAACACTAACAGGATGCTGGTTCTGTTCTAGACCACTAACAGGATGCTGGTTCTGTTCTAGAACACTAACAGTACGCTGGTTCTGTTCTAGACCACTAACAGGAGGCTGGTTCTGTTCTAGAACATTAACAGGATGCTGGTTCTGTTCTAGACCACTAACAGGATGCTGGTTCTGTTCTAGAACACTAACAGGAGGCTGGTTCTGTTCTAGACCACTAACAGGACGCTGGTTCTGTTCTAGAACACTAACAGGATGCTGGTTCTGTTCTAGACCACTAACAGGATGCTGGTTCTGTTCTAGAACACTAACAGTACGCTGGTTCTGTTCTAGACCACTAACAGGAGGCTGGTTCTGTTCTAGAACATTAACAGGATGCTGGTTCTGTTCTAGAACACTAACAGGAGGCTGGTTCTGTTCTAGAACATTAACAGGATGCTGGTTCTGTTCTAGACCACTAACAGGATGCTGGTTCTGTTCTAGAACACTAACAGGAGGCTGGTTCTGTTCTAGAACACTAACAGGACGCTGGTTCTGTTCTAGAACATTAACAGGATGCTGGTTCTGTTCTAGAACACTAACAGGATGCTGGTTCTGTTCTAGAACACTAACAGGACGCTGGTTCTGTTCTAGAACATTAACAGGATGCTGGTTCTGTTCTAGAACACTAACAGGATGCTGGTTCTGTTCTAGACCACTAACAGGACGCTGGTTCTGTTCTAGAACACTAACAGGATGCTGGTTCTGTTCTAGACCACTAACAGGACGCTGGTACTGTTCTAGACCACTAACAGGACGCTGGTTCTGTTCTAGAACACTAACAGGACACTGGTACTGTTCTAGACCACTAACAGGATGCTGGTTCTGTTCTAGACCACTAACAGGACGCTGGTACTGTTGTAGACCACTAACAGGACGCTGGTTCTGTTCTAGAACACTAACAGGACGCTGGTTCTGTTCTAGAAGATTAACAGGATGCTGGTTCTGTTCTAGAACACTAACAGGATGCTGGTTCTGTTCTAGAACATTAACAGGATGCTGGTTCTGTTCTAGAACACTAACAGGATGCTGGTTCTGTTCTAGAACACTAACAGGATGCTGGTTCTGTTCTAGACCACTAACAGTACGCTGGTTCTGTTCTAGAACACTAACAGGACGCTGGTTCTGTTCTAGACCACTAACAGGATGCTGGTTCTGTTCTAGAACATTAACAGGATGCTGGTTCTGTTCTAGAACACTAACAGGAGGCTGGTTCTGTTCTAGAACACTAACAGGATGCTGGTTCTGTTCTAGAACACTAACAGGAGGCTGGTTCTGTTCTAGAACACGAACAGGACGCTGGTTCTGTTCTAGAACATTAACAGGATGCTGGTTCTGTTCTAGAACACTAACAGGATGCTGGTTCTGTTCTAGACCACTAACAGGATGCTGGTTCTGTTCTAGACCACTAACAGGACGCTGGTTCTGTTCTAGACCACTAACAGGACGCTGGTTCTGTTCTAGAACATTAACAGGATGCTGGTTCTGTTCTAGAACACTAACAGGACGCTGGTTCTGTTCTAGACCACTAACAGGACGCTGGTTCTGTTCTAGAACACTAACAGGAGGCTGGTTCTGTTCTAGACCACTAACAGGACGCTGGTTCTGTTCTAGAACATTAACAGGATGCTGGTTCTGTTCTAGACCACTAACAGTACGCTGGTTCTGTTCTAGACCACTAACAGGATGCTGGTTCTGTTCTAGACCATTAACAGGATGCTGGTTCTGTTCTAGAACACTAACAGTACGCTGGTTCTGTTCTAGAACATTAACAGAATGCTGGTTCTGTTCTAGACCACTAACAGGACGCTGGTTCTGTTCTAGAACACTAACAGGACACTGGTACTGTTCTAGACCACTAACAGGACGCTGGTTCTGTTCTAGAACACTAACAGGATGCTGGTTCTGTTGTAGAACACTAACAGGATTCTGGTTCTGTTCTAGAACACTAACAAGATGCTGGTTCTTTTCTAGAACATTAACAGGATGCTGGTTCTGTTCTAGACCACTAACAGGATGCTGGTTCTGTTCTAGAACACTAACAGGAGGCTGGTTCTGTTCTAGAACACTAACAGAACGCTGGTTCTGTTCTAGACCACTAACAGAACGCTGGTTCTGTTCTAGACCACTAACAGGATGCTGGTTCTGTTCTAGACCACTAACAGGACGCTGGTTCTTTTCTAGACCACTAACAGGACGCTGGTTCTGTTCTAGACCACTAACAGGATGCTGGTTCTGTTCTAGACCATTAACAGGATGCTGGTTCTGTTCTAGAACACTAACAGTACGCTGGTTCTGTTCTAGAACATTAACAGAATGCTGGTTCTGTTCTAGACCACTAACAGGACGCTGGTTCTGTTCTAGAACACTAACAGGACACTGGTACTGTTCTAGACCACTAACAGGACGCTGGTTCTGTTCTAGAACACTAACAGGATGCTGGTTCTGTTGTAGAACACTAACAGGATTCTGGTTCTGTTCTAGAACACTAACAAGATGCTGGTTCTTTTCTAGAACATTAACAGGATGCTGGTTCTGTTCTAGACCACTAACAGGATGCTGGTTCTGTTCTAGAACACTAACAGGAGGCTGGTTCTGTTCTAGAACACTAACAGAACGCTGGTTCTGTTCTAGACCACTAACAGAACGCTGGTTCTGTTCTAGACCACTAACAGGATGCTGGTTCTGTTCTAGACCACTAACAGGACGCTGGTTCTTTTCTAGACCACTAACAGGACGCTGGTTCTGTTCTAGACCACTAACAGGATGCTGGTTCTGTTCTAGAACACTAACAGGATGCTGGTTCTGTTCTAGAACATTAACAGGACGCTGGTTCTGTTCTAGACCACTAACAGGACACTGGTTCTTTTCTAGACCACTAACAGGATGCTGGTTCTGTTCTAGAACACTAACAGGACACTGGTACTGTTCTAGACCACTAACAGGACGCTGGTTCTTTTCTAGACCACTAACAGGATGCTGGTTCTGTTCTAGACCACTAACAGGACACTGGTACTGTTCTAGACCACTAACAGGATGCTGGTTCTGTTCTAGAACACTAACAGGATGCTGGTTCTGTTCTAGAACATTAACAGGACGCTGGTTCTGTTCTAGACCACTAACAGGACACTGGTTCTTTTCTAGACCACTAACAGGATGCTGGTTCTGTTCTAGAACACTAACAGGACGCTGGTTCTGTTCTAGACCACTAACAGGACACTGGTTCTTTTCTAGACCACTAACAGGATGCTGGTTCTTTTCTAGACCACTAACAGGTTGCTGGTTCTGTTCTAGAACACTAACAGGACACTGGTTCTGTTCTAGACCACTAACAGGACGCTGGTTCTTTTCTAGACCACTAACAGGATGCTGGTTCTGTTCTAGAACACTAACAGGACACTGGTTCTGTTCTAGACCACTAACAGGATGCTGGTTCTGTTCTAGAACACTAACAGGACACTGGTTCTTTTCTAGACCACTAACAGGATGCTGGTTCTGTTCTAGACCACTAACAGGACGCTGGTTCTGTTCTAGAACACTAACAGGACGCTGGTTCTGTTCTAGACCACTAACAGGACACTGGTTCTTTTCTAGACCACTAACAGGACACTGGTTCTTTTCTAGACCACTAACAGGATGCTGGTTCTGTTCTAGAACACTAACAGGACACTGGTTCTGTTCTAGAACACTAACAGGATGCTGGTTCTGTTCTAGAACACTAACAGGATGCTGGTTCTTTTCTAGACCACTAACAGAACGCTGGTTCTGTTCTAGAACATTAACAGGATGCTGGTTCTGTTCTAGAACACTAACAGGATGCTGGTTCTGTTCTAGACCACTAACAGGATGCTGGTTCTTTTCTAGACCACTAACAGGATGCTGGTTCTGTTCTAGACCACTAACAGGATGCTGGTTCTGTTCTAGAACACTAACAGGATGCTGGTTCTGTTCTAGACCACTAACAGGATGCTGGTTCTGTTCTAGAACACTAACAGGATGCTGGTTCTGTTCTAGAACATTAACAGGACGCTGGTTCTGTTCTAGAACACTAACAGGATGCTGGTTCTGTTCTAGACCACTAACAGGACGCTGGTTCTGTTCTAGAACATTAACAGGACGCTGGTTCTGTTCTAGAACACTAACAGGATGCTGGTTCTGTTCTAGACCACTAACAGGACGTTGGTTCTGTTCTAGACCACTAACAGGATGCTGGTTCTGTTCTAGAACACTAACAGGATGCTGGTTCTGTTCTAGAACATTAACAGGACGCTGGTTCTGTTCTAGACCACTAACAGGACACTGGTTCTTTTCTAGACCACTAACAGGATGCTGGTTCTGTTCTAGACCACTAACAGGATGCTGGTTCTGTTCCCTGTTTCAGACCAGAGAGCAGCTGCTCGCTGAGATCAGTCGGTACCAGACCCGAGTGGCAGATTTGGAGTCGGCGCTGAAACAACAAGGACTGGTAACACAAGAGACACACAACACTGATCTGTGATAGAACCGGTGGAGGAGCAGCACAGTCACTGACACACAAACACATCATGTGTCCTGGTCAGAACATTATCTGCATTCTGATTGGTTCCAGGGTAGACTCCTGGAGAAAAGGGGTGTGTCTTCATGCTCATCAAAGGACCAATGAGAGCCATGCAGAGGGAGCACAAACCATAGAACACAGAACAGAGCAACCAATCACGATTCACTAGTGCCAAGCATGCTGAAAGTGGAGATGCCCGTGGAGGTACAGGTAGAGGTACAGGTGTAGGCAGAGTACAGGCGGAGGTATAGGTGGGGGTGGGGGTGGAGGTACAGGTGGAGGTACCAGAGGAGATGCAGGAGGAAGTACAGAGGGAGGCATAGGTGATGGTACAGGTATAGGTGGAGGTACAGGTGGAGGTACAGGTGCAATAAAAGCAAACAAATGTTTGTTTCTCTGTGGAACATGACAGGAAACGCCTGATGTAGAACATAAAGACGTAGAACTCAGGGTGTAGAACTCAGAACAGGTTGGGTGGAGCTCTGGGCGGTGCACCAGGCCGCTGTCTGTCTGTTTATTATCTGTCTGTCTGTCTGTCAGGATGTGAAGTGGGTGGAGGAGAAGCAGCTGCTGTATCAGAGGAACCAGGAGCTGGTGGAGAAGGTGAAGCACTTTGACTGAAGCTGTATTTGAAGCTTCACCCTTGAGGGTCTGTATACATGCGGGTCTGATGGAGCTGCTGGTTTACAGGTGAGACAGATGGAAGGTGAAGAGCTGCGACTGCAAAACGACATCCAGGACGTCAGAGACCAGAATGAGCTGCTGGAGTTCAGGATCTTAGAGCTGGAGGTAAAACACACTCCACCCACAGGTACAAGTGTTTACCCCCCCCCACCCCACCCCACCCCCCACCCCCAGAGATCTGATCTACGTCTGCATGTGGTCCACTTCAGTGTTCCAGATCATCAGATAAGATTTACATGTCTTCATAGACAGAGATGACCCACAGAAAGATAAATGTCATTCATACGTGAACCTGTATCACCCCATCCTTTAAGGTCTTACCACAGCATCTCAGTTAGATCCAGGTCCAGACTTTGACTGGGCCACTCCAGAACCTTCATCTAGTTCTTCCTGAGCCCCTCAGAGGTGGACTTGCTTGTGGTCTTTGGGTCTTTGTCTTGCTGCATGAACCATTAGTGTTGAGCTTCAGGTCATGAACTGATGGTGGAGATTCTTCAGGAGTTCATTAATTCATGGCTCCATCAGTGATGACAAGTGGTCCAGGTCCTCCTACCATCACACTACCACCACCATGGTTCACTGTTGGTAGATGTTCTTCTGGTGGATGCAGTATCAGCTTTACTCCAGATGTAACGGACCCATGTCTTCTAAAAGTTCCACCTTTGACTCATCAGTCCACAGGATGTTATCCAGAAGTCTTGGAGCTCATCCAGATGAACCTTTATGTTGTTTTTGGTCAGTAGTGGTTTGATCCTTCAACTCTCCATGGATCCATTTCCTCCCAGAGTCTTCCTCATTGTGGAATCATGTAGACGGACCTTAACTGAGGCCAGTGAGGTCTGCAGGTCTTTAGATGTTCCTCTGGGTTCTTCTGTGACTCCTGGATTAGATATGGATGCTCTTGGAGAAATGTTGGTGGCTGGTCCACTCCTGGGAAGGTCCACCACTGTTCCATGTTCCTCCATTAGTGGATAAAGTCTCTCACTGTGCTTCTCTGGAGTCCCAGAGCCTCAGCAATGGCTTTGTAACCCTCCAGACTGATGGACGTCAATGACTTTGTTCCTCATCTGTTCTTGGATCTCTTTAGAACGTGGCATCATGTGCTGTTTTTAGAGAGCCTTCAGCTGCTTCACAAAACCAGGTTCTATTAGTGATGTTTAGATCCAACAAGCCTGGCAGTGATCAGATGGGAGGGTGGATAGTGGACCTGAACCCAACTGATAAATGAATCTAATAAATAAATAAAATAAAATCATCATCTAAAAACTGCACTTAGATTCTTCTTGGGTTATCTGCCTCACACTAAAATTAGTTTTATGATCTGAAACATTTAAGTGTGACAATAGAATAGAATACAATAGAATAGAATAGAATAGAAGTCCTTTATTTATCCCAGGTCAGGGAAATTATTCTGTTACAGCAGCAAAGACACAAACTAGTCAGTTAAAACCTGTAAATCTCAGTAGAAGTAGCGTGACAAGAATGAGAAAATGCAAACAGTACAAACAGACCAGGAGCGATATAGAATGTGCAAAAAGCAGAATGTGCACATTTTACCTGAGTGCAAACTGACCAGATGATGAGCTCCAGAGCAGAGAGCTGGGAATGCTCCCTGTCAGACAGAGGGGAAGCTTTATGTAGAGGTACCACTCTGGGCAGGAAAGAGGTCCTGAGTCTGTCCTTGTGGCAGTGGAGCTGAACCAGTCTGTCTGAGAAGGAGCTCCGCTGCCTGTCCAGGAGGTGGTGGAGAGGGTGGTCAGGGTGATCCAGGTAACAGTTTGCTCTCAGTCCTCCTCCCCACCACAGCCTCCATGGTGTCCAGTTTGCAGCCAGTCATGGAGCCGGCCTTCCTGATCAGTTTGTTCAGTCTGTTGGTGTCGCCGGCTCCGATGCTGCCTCCCCAGCAGACGACAGCAGGGAGCAGAGCACTGCAACAACAGGCTGGTAAAAAATGTCCGACATGTTGCTGTACACGCCGAAGGATCTCAGCTTTATCAGGAAGTAGAGTCTGCTCATTGCCTTCTTGTATACAGCCTCTGTGTTGGTCTTCCACTTCAGTCTGCTGTCGATGTGGACGCCCAGGTACTTGTAGGCCTCCACCACTTCGATGTCCTCTCCCAGGATGTCCAGGGGCTGTGTGGCCGCCCTCTTCTTCCTCAAGTCGATCACCATCTCCCTAGTTTTGACCACATTCAGGAGCAGATGGTTCTTCCCAGAGCACCCCACAAAGTCACCCACCAGCACCCTGTCCTCCTCCCGTCCACCACTGATACACCCGACCACTGCAGTCGAACTTCTGCAAGTGGACCGACTCGCAGCTGTACTGAAGTCTGAGGGTGAACAGGAATGGAGAAAGCACAGTGCCCTGCGGTGCTCCTACGTCACTCAGCACCACCTCAGACGGAGCAGGTGGCCTGCCTGTCAGGTAGTCAGGGACCCAGGAGACCGTGGAAAAGTCCACCATGATCGTCTGCAGCTTCTCTCTCAAACATGCAAAAATAAAACATTTTTCTAGGGGGCAGATACTTTTTCATGGCACTGTAAATCCAGTTGTAACAGTCAGTAACTAACACATGGTCTCTGTTTCCATGGAAACACTTTCTGCGGTTCAGGAGAGAGAGCGACGTTCACCTGCCATCAACTTCCCACACCTACATTTCCCAGAAGGCCTCAGTCCTCTGCAGATCTACTGTGAGGCAGAGGGAGTCACTGTGAGTAACTTCTGAATACATCTGAATATACCTGTCAACACCTGAGGACACCTGAACACACCATAGTACACCTGAACACACCTGAGCACACGTAAACACACCATAGTACACCTTCACACAATGTAGTACACCTAGACACACCTGAGCACACCTGAACACACCATTGTACACCTGAGCACTCCAGAACACACCAGAGTACACTTGAACACACCATAGTACACCTGAACACACCTGAGCACACCTGAACACACCTGAGCACACCTGAACACACCATAGTACACTTGAACACACCATAGTACACCTGAACACACCTGAACACACCATAGTACACTTCAACACACCATAGTACACCTGAACACACCTGAGCACACCTAAACACACCATAGTACACCTGAAAACAACATAGTACACCTGAACACAACATAGTACACCTGAACACAACATAGTACACCTAAACACACCTGAACACACCTGAGCACACCTGAACATACCTAAACACAAGTAAACACACCATAGTACACCTGAACACACCTGAACAAACCTGAGCACACCATAGTACACCTGAACACACATACACACAGCACAGTACACCTGAACACACCTGAACACACCATAGTACACCTGAACACACCTGAAAACACCGTGGTACACCTGAACACACCTGAACACACCATAGTACACCTGAACACAACTGAACACACCATAGTACACCTGAACACACCTAAACACACCATGGTACACCTGAACACACCTGAGCACACCTGAACACACCTAAACACATGTAAACACACCATAGTATACCTAAACACACCATGGTACACCTGAACACACCTGAGCCCACCACAGTACACCTGAACACACCTGAACACACCATGGTACACCTGAACACACCTAAACACACCATAGTACACCTGAACACACCTGAACACACCTAAACACACCATAGTACACCTGAAAACACCTAAACACACCATAGTACACCTGAACACACCTAAACGCACCATAGTACACCTGAACACACCTAAACACACCATAGTACACCTGAACACACCTGAACACACCTAAACACACCATAGTACACCTGAACACACCTAAACACACCATAGTACACCTGAACACAACATAGTACACATAAACACACCTGAGCACACCTGAGCACACCTGAACACACCTAAACACATGTAAACACACCATAGTATACCTGAACACACCATAGCACACCTGAACACACCATAGTACACCTGAACACACCATAGTACACCTGAACACACCTAAACACACCATGGTACACCTGAACACACCTGAGCACACCTGAACACACCTAAACACATGTAAACACACCATAGTATACCTAAACACACCATGGTACACCTGAACACACCTGAGCCCACCATAGTACACCTGAACACACCTGGACACACCATGGTACACCTGAACACACCTAAACACACCATAGTACACCTGAACACACCTGAACACACCTAAACACAGCATAGTACACCTGAACACACCTAAACACACCATGGTACACCTGAACACACCTAAACACACCATAGTACACCTGAACACACCTGAACACACCATGGTACACCTGAACACACCTGAACACACCATAGTACACCTGAACACACCTGAGCCCGCCATAGTACAACTGAACACACCTAAACACACCATAGTACACCTGAACACACCATAGTACACCTGAACACACCTGAGCACACCATAGTACACCTGAACACACCTAAACACACCATAGTACACTTCAACACACCATAGTACACCTGAACACACCTAAACACACCATAGTACACCTGAACACACCTGAGCCTGCCATAGTACAACTGAACACACCTAAACACACCATAGTACACCTGAACACACCATAGTACACCTGAACACACCTGAGCACACCATAGTACACCTGAACACACCTAAACACATCATAGTACACTTGAACACACCTAAACACACCATAGTACACTTCAACACACCATAGTACACCTGAACACACCTAAACACATCATAGTACACCTGAACACACCTAAACACACCATAGTACACCATAGTACACCTGAGCCCGCCATAGTACACCTGAACACACCTGAGCCCGCCATAGTACACCTGAACACACCTAAACACACCATAGTACACCTGAACACACCTAAACACATCATAGTACACCTGAACACACCTAAACACACCATAGTACACCTGAACACACCTAAACACACCATAGTACACCTGAACACACCTGAGCCCGCCATAGTACAACTGAACACACCTAAACACACCATAGTACACCTGAGCACTCCTGAACACACCTGAACACACCATAGTACACCTGAATACACCTGAACACACCTAAACACATCATAGTACACCTGAACACACCTAAACACACCATAGTACACCTGAACACACCTGAGCCCGCCATAGTACAACTGAACACACCTAAACACACCATAGTACACCTGAACACACCTGAACACACCTGAACACACCATAGTACACCTGAATACACCTGAACACACCATAGTACACCTGAACACACCATAGTACACCTGAACACACCATAGTACACCTGAACACACCTGAATACACCTGAACACACCATAGTACACCTGAACACACCTGAGCACACCATAGTACACTTGAGCACTCATGAACACACCATAGTACACCTGAACACACCTGAACACACCTGAACACACCATAGTACACCTGAACACACCTGAACACACCATAGTACACCTGAACACACCTGAACACAGCATAGTACACCTGAGCACACCTAAACACATCATAGTACACCTGAACACACCTGAGCCCACCATAATACAACTGAACACACCTAAACACACCATAGTACACCTGAACACACCATAGTACACCTGAACACACCTAAACACACCATAGTACACTTCAACACACCATAGTACACCTGAACACACCTGAACACACCATAGTACACCTGAACACACCTAAACACACCATAGTACACCTGAACACACCTGAACACACCATAGTACACCTGAACACACCTAAACACACCATAGTACACCTGAACACACCTAAACACACCATAGTACACCTGAACACACCTGAACACACCATAGTACACCTGAACACACCTAAACACACCATAGTACACCTGAACACACCTGAACACACCATAGTACACCTGAACACACCTAAACACACCATAGTACACCTGAACACACCTAAACACACCATAGTACACCTGAACACACCTGAACACACCATAGTACACCTGAACACACCTAAACACACCATAGTACACTTCAACACACCATAGTACACCTGAACACACCTGAACACACCATAGTACACCTGAACACACCTGAACACACCATAGTACACCTGAACACACCTAAACACACCATAGTACACTTCAACACACCATAGTACACCTGAACACACCTGAACACACCATAGTACACCTGAACACACCTAAACACACCATAGTACACTTCAACACACCATAGTACACCTGAACACACCTGAACACACCATAGTACACCTGAGCACACCTGTGTAACAGTGTGTTTATTTGATTTTGTTTTTCAGGACATTGTGATCAGTGAGTTGATGAAGAAGCTGGACATTCTGGGAGATAACGCCGTAAGTGTATGTTGAATTTATTTTGTACATGTATGTGCCTGTTACATATAAACATGACATCACCAGTTTCAGATCTGTGCATGTTCTCAGAAACATGTGATCCTGTTTTCAGGACAGATTTAAACTTCTGAGGTTCCACACGTCCATCTGTTGTCCATGTTTACATGTGTAACATGCTACTGACATGTTGTTCATGTTTACATGTTTAACATGCTATTACATGTTAATTATATGTTTCAGTGTTGTTGCAATGATGTTTGACTCAGATCATGAAATACTGACCTGTTGATATGTTGTTTCCATGTTATTTACATGTAGTTCATATGTTGTACATATGCATTTTTTTGATGTGTTGTTGACATGTTGTTATCATGTTGTTAATGTGTTGTTTTCCTCTTGTTGATGTGTTATTGTCTTGTTGTCGTGTTGTTGTTCTGTAATTGATGTACTATTGGTTTTGTTGTTGACATGTTGTTATACTTTTTGGTTTGTTGTTGACATGTTGTTAGTGTGTTTTTGACATGTTGTTGTGTTGTTGGCATATTGTTATCCTGTTGTTTGTATGTTGTTGATGTGTTGTCAGTGTGTTTTTGACATGTTGTTGACATATTGTTTTCTTGTTGTTGGTGTGTTGTTGACATGTTGTTGGCGTGTTGTTTTCCTGCAGACTCTGTCCAATGAGGAGCAGGTGGTGGTGATTCATGCCAGGACGGTGCTCACTCTGGCAGAGAAGGTAAGAAACATCTGGACACTCGGTTATTCTGACATGAGCACATGAGAAGGTTGCGTTGTGCTTCATCTGCTCTTTGCGTTCACGTGTTCTTGATGTGTTCTTAGCATGTTCTTCATGTCTTTGAATATTTAATGTAAATTTTGTTCAGATTTGTTTTACTCATGGTCTGATGCATGATAAATATGGAGCCACAGCAGCTGGTTAGCCTAGCTTAGCATAAGGACTGGAAACAGGTAGAAACAGCTTAGCGTAGCTTAGCTCTGTCCAGAGGAACCAGCAGACCAACAGGATGCACTCTGTAGAAACATGCTGTGGTTTTCTTTAGAGGAAGTTGGAACTGGAAGTTAACTCTCTGCTGGATCCACCTACCTGTCTGTCATCTGCTTGTCTGTCCATTTCTACCTGTCTGTCCATCTACCTGTTGGTCCATCTACCTGTTGGTCCATCTACCTGTCCGTCCATCTACCTGTTGGTCCATCTACCTGTTGGTCCATCTACCTGTCCGTCCATCTACCTGTTGGTCCATCTACCTGTCTGTCCATCTACCTGTCTGTCCATCTCTACCTGTCTGTCCATCTACCTGTTGGTCCATCTACCTGTCCGTCCATCTACCTGTTGGTCCATCTACCTGTCCGTCCATCTACCTGTTGGTCCATCTACCTGTCCGTCCATCTACCTGTTGGTCCATCTACCTGTCTGTCCATCTCTACCTGTCTGTCCATCTACCTGTTGGTCCATCTACCTGTCCGTCCATCTACCTGTTGGTCCATCTACCTGTCTGTCCATCTACCTGTCCGTCCATCTACCTGTCCGTCCTTCTACCTGTTGGTCCATCTACCTGTCCGTCTGTCGATTTCCCAGTGGCTGGAGTCCATTGAAGTGACAAGGTCAGCTCTGCAGCAGAAGATGTTGGACATTGAGAGCGAGAAGGTAAGACATGTTTTAAGACTGAGGAACTCTTTGACATGTTCTGCTCTGTGTTTCATGAGGCATCTTTTAGGCTTTAACTGGCTGGAGCTCTGCCTTGTCTTTGTACCAAACCATTCCTCTGATGGGCCTTCCTCCTTCATCTCTATCTGCTGAAATCATGTGATCGGTGACAGGATAACGACCTGTGATCCAAGCTGTTGTTAGTGGGCATGTAGTCGCTGAGAGAAGCATCACCTGCTGTCATGTAATGCGTCTGTTATCACATGACATTCTGTGGTTTAGACAGTTTTAGTGTCCATCTGCCTTCATGTCTGATCAGCACTGCTCTGTCAGATGTTCCTCTTACTCCTTCAGAAACTTAAACCCACAAACAGCAGAGCAGCCAGACTCACGATCCTGGTGATGATGTCGATAGTTAGATCTCTGGAAGCTGCACCTCCTGAACAGGTCAGAATCTACAACACGTTGGTCCAGTCAGGAGAGATGGATGAAGGAGGAGAACAAATCAGATCCCATGTTCAGGCTGAAAATGAGCTGAACAGGCCGCCAGCATGAGAACGTTTTAAAATGTCAGAGCTCAACAGGTCAGACTCCTGTTACGACAGACCAGACCACGGCAGAGAGCTGGTTGTCATAGTAACAGTTAAAAACAAACACTGAAGATGTTCATGGTCCAGTTTGTGTTGAAGCAAACAACCGTCACTGATCTGATGTGTGCTGCTGTTTCAGGATCTGTTCAGTAAACAGAAAGGTTATCTGGATGAAGAGCTCGACTACAGGAAGCAGTCCATGGATCAGGCTCATAAGGTCAGCAGACCCTTTACACTGCAGAATGTTGTAGAAATGCTAAATTAGAGCAACAGAGACAAACACCTGATGACTTCAGCTGATGTCTGATCAGCTGATTAATGCCTGAAATTGTGGATGTGACCATCGAACCAATCGGCTGCAGTCTGTCAGGTCTTCACATCAGGAGGAATCAGTTTCAACAAACATGATGCTGCAGAGCGAATCATAAAACCTGTGTTTGTCTGTCGGCCAGTTTTCAGATCGTTAACCTAAAAACCTGACAGATACCAACACGTGACCACAGATCATACATGTTCTTAATGTGTATCCTCCTGCAGAGGATCCTGGAGCTGGAGGCCATGTTGTTTGAGGCTCTGCAGCAGGAGGAGGAGTCCAGGATGGAGGGTCTAAAGATGGAGGAGGGCCGGCTGTCTGAGACCCTGACGGAGGAGGAGAGGGAGGAGCTAAGGAGGGCCATGGACCAATGGAAACGCACCGTTATGTGCGAGCTGAGAGAGAGAGACGCACAAATCCTCCGAGAGAGGATGGAACTACTGCAGCTCACCCAGCAGGTAGACGATAGCACAGATCAAATCAACCTTCACTGTCATTTAGCTGAACATACAACCGTGGTGGAGGCACATGAGAGGACATCATTTAAAAACACACATGGTGGTCTGGAGGGGTTAGCCTTTAGCCTAGCCTAGCATGGATCCCAGCTCTGTGGAAAAATGACGCATCTATACACGCCGCCATCTTTAAAACAATGGTGAAACAACAGTAACATGACAGGTGAACATGTCCACTGCATGTAAACATGGTAACAGGAGGTACATACTAAAGAGTAACACATTAGGTATGACCTAATGACCACAGCAGGTACACAGTAACACAGGTAAAACACAACAGGTAACAGTTAGCAGGAGTGTGGGTTTCATGTTGTTGGTCTGTTTGACAGAGGAATAAGGAGCTGGAGGAGTTCATAGAAGCACAGAAGCGACAGATCAAAGAGCTGGAGGAGAAGGTAAACACACAAAGACAACCATCACCATGGCAACACATGTACACAGTCAACACTAACAACATGTAAACAAAACATCAGTTCCCTGTGAGTTCTACTAATTCTACTCTTTGTGTCTCTTCAGTTTCTATTTCTGTTTCTGTTCTTCTCTTTGGCCTTCATCCTCTGGTCCTAGCAGCAGGTCAGTTACACATCACCCAGGTGAACCAGTTTAACCAGGTTAATATAGCTTAACCAGGTGTTTACCTGTGGTATGTCATCACAGAGCAGATGTTCAGGTGTGACTGTTTTCCTCCACAGTCCAGCAGCTGGACCTTCGGCTCGGTCCGGACCGGACAGGTGGGTCAGAAGGTCTCAGGGTTTGGAAGCAGCAGCTCACTACCTGAGTCTTCCCTGCTGTTAGCCAATCAGAGCAGAGCCTGCCGTCAGCTGAGTCTGCAACTGCTGCATCACACCTCCCCAGAATGCCGCTGTGCTGCATTGGGATGAAGGATGGTTTCCATGGTAACAGAATGACACTGTTCAGACTGTAAGCTCACACCTGAAAAATCAGATGACTCACTCCAACTGGTGCTGGACTCCTGATGCTAGCAGAGCTAGCTGCACTGCACCGCAGTGTTAGCCTGACTAGCATATTTTAAACTTTACCAGCTAGGTTATCTGGTTCATGCAGTTAACCCAGCTGGTTGACGCAATGTTGAGTTGGTGAACTGGATCAGAAGGAGGTAACTAGCAGAGCTCGATCAGACGGCCAGCAGAGGTTTTTATGTTAAATGGAGAACTGGATATCTGTAAGAACACCGATGGAGAACATCAGCTGCCATCCTGATAGAAGTTCTAATGAATTATTCTTTGTTCTGATTGGCTGTCCACCTGAAAGGTGGAGAATGGTCCAACACCACAGAGCTAACCGAGCT
Source organism: Dascyllus trimaculatus (assembly GCA_024666655.1). Lineage (NCBI taxonomy): Eukaryota > Metazoa > Chordata > Actinopteri > Pomacentridae > Dascyllus > Dascyllus trimaculatus. Next base: position 152,922 of record JAMOIN010001101.1, read on the forward strand.
AACTGAGCTAACGCTACAGTCTGCAACCTGCCTGGTTCATCCTGGGACCAAAGGCTGAGGAAGGAAACATCTTCATGACGTCAGGAGGTCTTCTGGAGGTTGAAGCTGTGAGGAGAACCACAGAACTCCCAGAACAAAACTACAGAACCAAATGAAATTATGTTCCATGTCCGACCAGGTTCAGGTGATCCAGACCAACCGGGTTCAGGTGATCCAGATAAACCAGGTCCAGGTGATCCAGATCAACCGGGTTCAGGTGATCTAGATAAACCAGGTCCTGGTGATCTATATAAACCAGGTCCAGGTGATCCAGATCAACCGGGTTCAGGTGATCCAGATAAACCAGGTCCTGGTGATCTATATAAACCAGGTCCAGGTGATCCAGATCAACCGGGTTCAGGTGATCTAGATAAACCAGGTCCAGGTGATCCAGATCAACCAGGTCCAGGTGATCCAGATCAACCAGGTTCAGATGATCTAGATAAACCAGGTCCAGGTGATCCAGACCAACCAGGTCCAGGTGACCCAGGTGGTGACATGGTGCGGCTGGACAGGGCATCTTGTCCACAGGGATGGAGGAGGTCCAGGTCAGTTGGCTGATGATGGAGGATAAGAGTCAATTATTACATCACTGTCTATGATTTATCGGTCCTCTTTGAACTTATGCACCTTTTTATTCTGCTGCTGGAGAAACAAACTCAACACTGGAGTTACAGTTCAAATAAAAAGTTTACACATAGGGAGACGTACTATTTTGTACTTTGGTTAATTTTGACGTTACCTTAATGTTTGTTTGTTTGTTTGTTCTGAAGGTGTTCCGGTCGGTGAGGTCCACTCCCATGTTTAGTTTGATGTCAGCGGTTTGTTCTTTCAGTGCCAAACTGACTCTGGTTGTCTTTGGTGGTGGAGTAACGAGAACATCAGCAGCTCCAGTGTTCCTCCGTGTGAATCCTCTTCCTGCTGCCTCCTCAGTGCTGACCTGAACAGGTTCGGCTCGAGGAGTCTGTTGTTGTTGTTTTAAACCTGGATGTTGTACTTTTATTATTCCAGATGATATTTTTCTATCCCTCCTGTGAGTCGGAGCTCTGTGAACATCTGAAGAGAAGATTGGCAGTTTAGTGCGATTAAAAGTGGTGGAAACGACAATGAAGACCAAAGCGAGTCTGTGTTTCTTTCATTGATCTGGTCCATTTAACACTGAGGTTCAACACGATTCCATTTCCTTTATTCTCATCAGGTACCGGGTTGTCCCACCAGGTGGAGCCTCTTCCTGTGTAACACTGTGGAGACCAACAGCAGCACAGGGCAAATGTCCACTGAGCTCAGCACAAGAAAATCCATTATTGATCAATAACACTGCTGATTACTGATTAAGAAAACTGTTGTCGATTAGAATCCCAGCATCTCCCTTTACAACACCTGTGTGACAGTGAACAGAACCTGGTCCAGGCCTTGGTTCAGGCTGATGCCGACTCACTGACCCTGGTTCTGATCGCTGACTCTGGATCAGTACGTTGGTAAAAGACTTCCTCATTCTGAGGCTGATCCTGCAAAACAAACACCAATGAAAGACGACTGGTCAGAGTTTTACTGACAAACAGGTGAAGTCTGAAGTTTGTCAATACCAACACGTATACCAATACGTACTTAGTACGGACTCACAAGTTCGTCCTACCAAGGATGTACTCCCGAGGACGGGAGGACACATGTGGGTTAATGTGCAGCTGGAACAGCAGCGTACTTGATGACATCACATCTCAGCTCCTCCACTCCTAAAATAACCTTTAAACTACACTTTGTTCACAGTAACAGCAGTATTTACTAAAACTGGTACTACCTCTCCTCGGTCGTTGACACTGGTTGGCTTGAAATGCATTATGGGATACTTGTTGCCCCAAGTCCACACAAGTGTGGTCCGATGCATCCTGGGTAATGTGGGCGGAGCCAGAACACTTCCAGGGATGTGGTCTTTTTTTCTTTTTCTTTTTTCTTTTTTTTTGTCTGCATTTATACTCAACGTTTAACACAGAAGGGGGTCAACTTTATTGAGATCAATGCATATTTTAGTCTTGCAGCAAAATATTTTAATATTTAGTGCATGTGCGTGACCATCACCGGCCACCCGTGGAGGCTAAGCTGTCATTCTTTATTGAATTTTTCTATCATGAGCCAGAGGGGGCAGGGCTGCACCTCAGTGAATTGAGGGGGTAACAAATGAAGGACAGGGAAAGACAAGACGAACAGGGAGGGTATAGATAGGCAGTGCTATTTGAATCCTATAAGAGTGCTGTAAAAGGCTGTGTCATTCCCAACAACCGATCCTACATCTGAGTATTGGGAACAAATAATCAACACATAAACGAATTGGAGACCAGAAGTCCTGACAGTATACAGAGTTAGGATGCCAAGGGACAGGAGTGAGAGAGAAGTGCATAAAGGGCGTGAGTTTAGTGCAAAGTCTGAAGAGTGACTCCGCACAATCACCAGACCACCAGGGCCGCAGACAAGCACACGGACCCAGAGACCAAGAGAAGGCAGCAACCGACACCCCCAGGGCGCCAAGGACAAGATGATGTCTGTACTTGGTGAGATGTGTAACCCTAACCCCAGTACTTGGACTCCAACCGATGACATTCCGACCACCAATCACTCACTCTCTCACTGCATCCACCCAGGCTTCCTGGTGTTCAGTAGAATGTGTGTGTATATAATAGTATATCTGCTAATATAGATCCATGTACAGTAGTATTTCTATATATATATATACATATATATATATATATATATATATGTATATATATATATATATATATATATATATATACACACACACACACATATACAGTTAGGTCCATAAGTATTTGGGCATTGACACAATTTTCAGCATTCCAGCTCTGTACAACACCACAATGGATTTGAAATGAAACGATCAAGATGTGCTTTAAGTGCAGACTTTGAGCTTTAATTTGAGGGCATTTACATCCAAATCAGATGAACGGTGGAGGAATTACAACACATTTTATATGTGCCTCCACCTTTTTAAGGGACCAAAAGTATTTGGACAATTGGCTACTCAGCTGTTCCATGGCCAGGTGTGTGTTATTCCCTCATTATTTCATTTACAAGGAGCAGATAAAAGGCCTGCAGTTCATTTCAAGTGTGGTATATTCATTTGGAATCTGGTGAGGTCATCTCTCAATATGAAGTCCAAAGAGCTTCACTATCAGTGAAACAAGCCATCATTAGGCTGAAAAATCAAAATAAACCCATCAGAGAGATAAAAAAACATTAGGTGTGGCCAAATCAACTGTTTGGTACATTCTTAAAAAGAGAGAACGCACTGGTGAGCTCAGCAACGCCAAAAGACCTGGAAGACCACGGAAAACAAGTGTAGTGGATGACAGACGAATCCTTTCCCTCATTAAGAAAAACCCCTTCACAACAGTTGGCCACATCAAGAAAACTCTCCAGGAGGTAGGTGTATCTGTGTCCAAGTCAACAATTAAGAGAAGACTTCACGAGAGGAAATACAGAGGTTTCACCACAAGGTGTAAACCATTGGTGAGCCTCAAAACCAGGAAGACAGATTAGAGTTTGCCAAGAAACATCTAAAAGAGCCTGTGCAGTTCTGGAACCACATCTTATGGACAGATGAGACAAAGATCAACTTGTACCAGAATGATGGAAAGAGAAGAGTATGGAGAAGGAAGGAACTGCTCAAGATCCAAAGCACCACCTCATCAGTGAAGCGTGGTGGTGGTAGTGTCATGGCGTGGGCATGTATGGCTGCCAGTGGAACTGGATCTCTTATATTTATTGATGATGTGATGCTGACAAGAGCAGCAGAATGAATTCTGAAGTGTTTCCGGCAATATTATCTGCTCATATTCAACCAAATGCTTCAAAACTCATTGGACGGCGCTTCACAATGCAGATGGACAATGACCCGAAGCAAACTGCGAAAGCAACCAAAGAGTTTTTAAAGGCAAAGAAGTGGAATGTTCTGCAATGGCCAAGTCAATCACCTGACCTGAATCCAATTGAGCTGCATTTCACTTGCTGAAGACAAAACTGAAGGGAAAATGCCCAAAGAACAAGCAGGAAGTGAAGACAGCTGCAGCAGAGGCCTGGCAGAGCATCACCAGGGACCAAACCCAGCGTCTGGTGATGTCCATGAGTTCCAGACTACAGGCTGTCATTGACTGCAAAGGATTTACAACAAAGGATTAAAAAGTGACAATTTGATTTATGATTATGTTAGTTTGTCCAAATACTTTTGGTCCCTTAAAAAGGTGGAGGCACATATAAAATGTATTGTAATTCCTCCACCGTTCATCTGATTTGGATGTAAATACCCTCAAATTAAAGCTCAAAGTCTGCACTTAAAGCACATCTTGATTGTTTCATTTCAAATCCATTGTGGTGTTGTACAGAGCTGGAATGCTGAAAACTGTGTCAATGTCCAAATACTTATGGACCTAACTGTATATATATACATATATGCATATATATATACATATACATATATATA
>JAMOIN010001276.1:0-41295 GCA_024666655.1 Dascyllus trimaculatus
CTGGGAGCCCAGTGTGCTGGGCTGTGGTGCTGGGGAGCCGTGTAGACAGGCTCTGCTGGGGAGCGGTGTGAAAAGGCTCTGCTGGGGAGCGGTGTGAACAGGCTCTGATGGAGAGCCAGTCGGGTTGTGGTGCTGGGGGGCCCCGTGTGCCGTGCTCGGGAGCCCGGTGAACTGGGCTGGGGAGCCCGGTGTGCTGGGCTGTTCTGCTGGGGAGCCGTGTGGACAGGCTCTTCTGGGGAGCGGTCTGGACAGTCTCTGCTGGACAGCCAGGCGGGCTGTGGTGCTGGGGGCCCCCGTGTGCTGTGCTGGGGAGTCCGTTGAGCTGGGCTGGGCAGCCCGGTGTGCTGGGCTGTTGTGTTGGGGAGCCGTGTGGACAGGCTCTGCTCGACAGCCAGGCGGGCTGTGGTGCTGGAGGCACCCGTGTGCTGTGCTGGGGAGTCCGTTGAGTTGGGCTGGGGAGCCCGGTGTGCTGGGCTGTTGTGCTGGGGAGCCGTGTGGACAGTCTCTGCTGGACAGCCAGGCGGGCTGTGGTGCAGGGGGCACCCGTGTGCTGTGCTGGGGAGCCCGTTGAGCTGGGCTGGGGAGCCCGGTGTGCTGGGCTGTGGTGCTGGGGAGCTGTGTGTACAGGCTCAGCTGGGGAGAGGGTTGAACATGCTCTGATTTAGAGCCAGGCGGGCTGTGGTGCTGGGGGCCCCCGTGTGCTGTGCTGGGGAGCCCGTTGAGCTGGGCTGGGGAGCCCGGTGTACTGGGTTGTGGTGCTGGGGAGCCGAGTGGACAGGCTCTGTTGGGGATTGGTTTGAACAGGCTCTGCTGGAGAGCTAGGCGGGCTGTGGTGCTGGGGGCCTTCGTGTGCTGTGCAGGGGGCCCCCGTGTGCTGTGCTGGGGGCCCCCGTGTGCTGTGCTGGGGAGCCCGGTGTGCTGGGCTGTGCTGCTGGGGAGCCGTGTGGACAGTCTCTGCTGGGTAGTGTTTTGAACAGTCTCTGATGGAGAGCCAGGCGGGCTGTGGTGCTGGGGGCCCCCGTGTGCTGTGCTGGGGAGCCCGGTTTGCTGGGCTAGGGAGCCCGGTGTGCAGGGCTGTGCTGCTGGGGAGCCGTATTGACAGTCTCTGCTGGGGAGAGGTTTGAACAGGCTCTGCTGGAGAGCCGTGTGGACAGGCTCTGCTGGGGAGCCGTTTAAACAGGCTCTGCCGGAGAGCCAGGCGGGCTGTGGTGCTGGGGTGCCCCGTGTGCTGTGCTGGGGAGCTCGGTGTGCTCGGCTGTAGTGCTGCGGAGCCGTGTGGACAGGCTCTGCTGCTGAGCGCTGTGACCAGGCTCTGATGGAGAGCCAGGCGGGCTGTGTTGCTGGGTTGTCCCGTGTGCTGTGCTGGGGAGCCCGTTGAGCTGGGCTTGGGAGCCCGGTGTGCTGGGCTGTGGTGCTGAGGAGCCGTGTAGACAGGCTCTGCTGGGGAGAGGGTTGAACAGGCTCTGATGGAGAGCCAGGCGGGCTGTGGTGCTGGGGGCCCCCGTGTGCTGTGCTGGGGGGCCCGGTCAGCTGGGCTGGGGAGCCCGGTGTAATGGACTGTGGTGCTGGCCAACCGTGTAGACAGGCTATGCTGGGGGGCCCCTTGTGCTGTGTTGGGGAGCCCGGTGAGCTGGGCTGGGGAGCCCGGTGTGCTGGGCTGTGCTGCTGGGGAGGCGTGTGGACAGGGTCAGCTGGGAAGCGGTTTTAACAGGCTCTGCTGGAGAGCCAGGCGGGCTGTGGTGCTGGGGGGCCCCGTGTGCTGTGCTGGGAAGCCCGGTGAGGTGGGCTGGGGAACCCGGTGTGATGGGCTGTGCTGCTGGGGAGCCGTGTTGACAGGCTCTGCTGGGGAGCGGTGTGAATAGGCTCTGCTGGAGAGCCAGGCGGGCTGTGGTGCTGGGGGGCCCTGTGTGCTGTGCTGGGGAGCCCGGTGAGGTGGGCTCGGGAGCCTGGTGTGCTTGGCTGTTATGCTGGGGAGCCTCGTAGACAGGCTCTGCTGCGGAGCGGTGTAGACAGGCTCTGCTGGGGAGCGGTGTGAACAGGCTCTGATGGAGAGCCAGGCGGGCTGTGCTGCGGTGTGCTGGGCTGTTCTGCTGGGGAGCCGTGTAGACAGGCTCTTCTGGGGAGCTGTGTGAGTAGGCTCTGATGGAGAGCCAGGCGGACTGTGGTGCTGGGGGCCCCCGTGTGCTCTGCTACGGAGCCCGGTGAGCAGGGCTGGGGAGCCCGGTGTGCTGGGCTGTGGTACTGGGGAGCCGTGTGGACCGGCTCTGCTGGGGAGTGGTTTGAAAAGGCTCTGCTGGACAGCCAGGCGGGCTGTTGTGCTGGGGGTCCCCGTGTGCTGTGCTGGGGAGCCCGGTGTGCTCGGCTGTGGTGCTGGGGAGCCGTGTGGACAGGCTGTGTTGGGGAGCGGTGTGAACTAGCTCTGCTGGAGAGCCAGGCGGGCTGTGGTTCTGGGGGGCCCCGTGTGCGATGCTGGGGAGCCCGTTGAGCTGGGCTGGGGAGCCCGGTGTGCTGGCCTGTGGTGCTGGCGAACCGTGTAGACAGGCTCTGCTGGGGGGTGCCGTTTGCTGTGCTGGGGAGCCCGGTGAGCTGGGCTGGGGAGCCCGGTGTGCTGGGCTGTGGTGCTGGGGAGACGTGGGGACAGGCTCTGCTGGGGAGCGGAGTGAACAGGCTCTGCTGGGGAGCGGTTTGAACAGGCTCTGATGGAGAGCCAGGCGGGCTGTGGTGCTGGGGGGCCCCTTGTGCTGTGCTGGGGGGCCCGGTGAGTTGGGCTGGGGAGCCCGGTGTGCTGGGCTGAGCTGCTGCGGTGCCGTGTCGACAGGGTCTGCTGCGGAGCGTTGTGAACAGGCTCTGATGGAGAGCCAGGCGGGCTGTTGTGCTGGGGGGCCCCTTGTGCTGTGCTGGGGGCCCCGGTGAGTTGGGCTGGGGAGCCCGGTGTGCTGGGCTGAGCTGCTGGGGTGCCGTGTGGACAGGGTCTGCTGGGAAGCGGTGTGAAAAGGCTCTGATGGAGAGCCAGGCGGGCTGTGGTGCTGCGGGGCCCCGTGTGCTGTGCTGGGGAGCCCGTTGAGCTGGGCTGGGGAGCCCGGTGTGCTGGGCTGTGGTGCTGGGGAGCCGTGTAGAAAGGCTCTGCTGGGGAGCCATTCGGGCTGTGGTGCTGGGGGGCCCCGTGTGCTGTGCTGGGGAGCCCGGTGAGCTGTGCTGGGGAGCTCGTTGTGCTGGGCTGTTGTGTTTGGGAGCCGTGTAGACAGGCTCTGATGGGGAGCGGTGTGAACAGGCACTGATTGAGAGCCAGGCGGGCTGTGGTGCTGGGGGCGCCCGTGTGCTGTGGTGGGGGGCCTGGTGAGCTTGGCTGGGGAGCCCGGTGTGCTGGGCTGTGGTGCTGGCCAACCGTGTAGACAGCCTCTGCAGGGGAGCGGTGTGAACAGGCTCTGATCGAGAGCCAGGCGAGCTGTGGTGCTGGGGGTCCCCGTGTGCTGTGCTGGGGAGCCCGGTGTGCTGGGCTGTGGTGCTGGGGAGCTGTGTGGACAGGCTCTGCTGGGGAGTGGTGTGAACAGGCTCTGATGGAGAGCCAGGCTTTCTGTGGTGCTGGGGGGCCCCGTGTGCTGTGCTGGGGAGCCCGTTGAGCTGGGCTGGGGAGCCCGGTTTGCTGGGCTGTTCTGCTGGCGAGCCGTGTGGACAGGCTCTTCTGGGGAGCGGTGTGGACAGGCTCTGCTGGACAGCCAGGCGGGCTGTGGTGCTGGGGGCACCCGTGTGCTGTGCTGGGGAGCCCGTTGAGCTGGGCTGGGGAGCCCGGTGTGCTGGGTTGTGGTGCTGGGGAGCTGTATGTACAGGCTCTGCTGGGGAGCGGTGTGAAACGGCTCTGATGGACAGCCAGGCGGGCTGTTGTGCTGGGGGGGCCCCGTGTTCTGTGCTGGGGAGCCGGGTGAGCTGGGCTGGGGAGCCCGGTGTACTGGGCTGTGGTGCTTGGGAGCCGAGTGGACAGGCTCTGTTGGGGAGTGGTTTGAACAGGCTCTGCTGGAGAGCTTGGCGGACTGTGGTGCTGGGGGCCCCCGTGTGCTGTGCTGGGGGCCCCCGTGTGCTGTGCTGAGGGGCCCCCGTGTGCTGTGCTGGGGAGCCCGGTGTGCTGGGCTGTGCTGCTGGGGAGCCGTGTGGACAGGCTCTGCTGGGGAGCGGTGTGAATAGTCTCTGCTGGGGAGCCAGGCGGGCTGTGGTGCTGGGGTTCCTCGTGTGCTGTGCTGGGGAGCCCGGTGTGCTTGGCTGGGGAGCCCGGTGTGCTGGGCTGTGGTGTAGGCCAACCGTGTAGACAGGCTCTGCTGGGGGGCCCCGTGTGCTGTGCTGGGGGGCCCGTTGAGCCTGGCTGGGGAGCCCGGTGTGCTGGGCTGTGGTGCTGGGGAGCCGTGTAGACAATCTCTCCTGGGGAGCGGAGTGAACAGGCTCTGCTGGGGAGTGGTGTGAACAGGCACTGATGGAAAGCCAGGCGGGTTGTGGTGTTGGGGGCTCCCGTGTGCTGTGCTGGGGAGCCCGGTGAGCTGGGCTGGGGAGCCCGGTGTGCTGGGCTGTGCTGCTGGGGAGGCGTGTGGACAGGCTGTGCTGGGGACTGGTTTGAACAGGCTCTGCAGGAGAGCCAGGCGGGCTGTGGTGCAGGGGGCCCCCCGTGTGCTGTGCTGTGGAGCCCGGTGAGCTGGGCTGGGGAGCCCGGATTCCTAGGGTGTGCTGCTGGGGAGCCGTGTTGACCGGCTCTGCTAAGGAGCGGTGTGAACAGGCTCTGATGGAAAGCCAGGCGGGCTGTGGTGTTGGGGGTCCCCGTGTGCTGTGCTGGGGGCCCCCGTGTGCTGTGCTGGGGAGCCCGGTGTGCTGGGCTGTGCTGCTGGGGAGCCGTGTGGACAGGCTCTGCTGGGGAGTGTTTTGAACAGGCTCTGCTGGAGAGCCAGGCGGGCTGTGTTGCTGGGGACCCCCGTGTGCTGTGCTGGGGAGCCCGGTTTGCTGGGCTGTGGTGCTGGGGGGCCCCGTGTGCTGTGCTGCGGAGCCCGGTGACATCGGCTATTGAGCCCGGTGTGCTGGGCTGTGCTGCTGGGGAGCCGTGTGAAGAGGCTTTGCTGGAGAGCCAGGCGGGCTGTGGTGCCGGGGGCCCTCGTGTGCTGTGCTGGCGAGCCCAGTGAGCTTGGCTGGGTAGCCCGGTGTGCTGGGCTGTGCTGCTGGGTAGCCCTGTAGACAGGATCTGCTGGGGAGCGGTGTGAACAGGCTCTGATGGAGAGCCAGGTGGGCTGTGGTGCTGGGGAGCCCGGTGTGCTGGGCTGTGCTGCTGGGGAGCCGTGTGAAGAAGCTTTGCTGGAGAGCCAGGCGGGCTGTGGTGCCGGGGGCCCTCGTGTGCTGTGCTGGCGAGCCCGGTGAGCTTGGCTGGGGAGCCCGGTGTGCTGGGCTGTGCTGCTGGGTAGCCCTGTAGACAGGCTCTGCTGGGGAGCGGTGTGAACAGGCTCTGATGGAGAGCCAGGTGGGCTGTGGTGCTGGGGAGCCCGGTGTGCTGGGCTGTGGTGCTGGGGAGCCGTGTGTACAGCCTCTTCTGGGGGGTGGTTAAAACAGGCTCTGCTGGAGAGCCAGGCAGGCTGTGGTGCCGGGAGGGCCCCGTGTTCTGTGCTGGGGACCCTGGTGAGCTTGGCTGGGGAGCCCGGTGTGCTGGGCTGTGCTGCTGGGGAGCCGTGTGGACAGGCTCTGCCGGGGAGCGGTGTGAAAAGGCTCTGATGGAGAGCCAGCCGGGTTGTGGTGCTGGGGGCCCCCGTGTGCTGTGCTCGGGAGCCCCGTGAGCTGGGCTTCGGATCCCAGTGTGCTGGGCTGTGGTGCTGGGAAGCCGTGTGGACAGGCTCTGATGGGGAGAGGGTTGAACAGGCTCTGATGGAGAGCCAGGCGGGCTGTGGTGCTGGGGGGCCACGTGTTTAGTGCTGGGGAGCCCGGTGAGCTGGACTGGGGAGCCCGGTTTGCTGGGCTGTGCTGCTGGGGAGCAGTGTGGACCGGCTCTGCTTGGGAGCGTTGTGAACAGGCTCTGATGTGGAGCCAGGTATGCTGTGGTGGTGGGGGGCCCCCGTGTGCTGTGCTGGGGAGCCCGGTGAGGTGGGCTGGGGAGCCCGGTGTGCTGGGCTGTGGTGCTGGGGAGCCGTGTTTTCAGGCTCTGCTGGGGAGCGGTGTGAAATGGCTCTGATGGAGAGCCCGGCGGGCTGTTGTGCTGGGGGGCCCCGTGTTCTGTGCTGGGGAGCCGGGTGAGCTGGGCTGCGGAGCCCGGTGTGCAGGGCTGTGGTGCTGGGGAGCATTGTAGACAAGCTCTGCTGGGGAGCGGTGTGAACAGGCTCTGCTGGGGAGCGGTGTGAAAAGGCACTGATGGAGAGCCAGGCGGGTTGTGGTGCTGGGGGGCCCCGTGTGCCGTGCTCGGGAGCCCGGTGAACTGGGCTGGGGAGCCCGGTGTGCTGGGCTGTTCTGCTGGGGAGCCGTGTGGACAGGCTCTTCTGGGGAGCGGTCTGGACAGGCTCTGCCGGACAGCCAGGCGGGCTGTGGTGCTGGGGTACCCAGTGTGCTGTGCTGCGGAGCCCGTTGAGCTGGGCTGGGGAGCCCGGTGTGCTGGGCTGTTGTGCTGGGGAGCCGTGTGGACAGGCTCTGCTGGAGAGGCAGGCGGGCTGTGGTGCTGGGGGTCCCCGTGTGCTGTGCTGGGGAGCCCGGTGTGATGGGCTGTGGTGCTGGGGAGCCGTGTAGACGGGCTCTGCTGGGGAGCTGTATGAACAGGCTCTGATGGAGAGCAAGGCGGGCTGTGGTGCTGGGGGGCCCCGTGTGCTGTGCTGGAGAGCTAGGTGAGCTGGGCTGGGGAGCCCGGTTAGCTGGGCTGTGGTGCTGGGGAGCCGTGTAGACAGGCTCTGCTGCGGAGCGGTGTGAACAGGCTCTGATGGAGAGCCAGGCGGGCTGTGGTGCTGGGGGGCCCGTTGTGCTGTGCTGGGGGGCCCGGTGAGTTGGGCTAGGGAGCCCGGTGTGCTGGGCTGAGCTGCTGGGGTGCCGTGTGTAGAGGGTCTGCTGTGAAGCGGTGTGAAAAGGCCCTGATGGAGAGCCAGGCGGGCTGTGGTGCTGGGGGGCCCCAGTGTGCTGTGCTCGGTAGCCCGGTTAGCTGCGCTGCGGGGCCCGATGTGCTGGGCTGAGCTGCTGGGGTGCCGTGTGAACAGGGTCTGCTGGGAAGCGGTGTTAACAGGCTCTGATTGAAAGCCGGGCGGGCTGTGTTGCTGGGGGCCCCCGTGTGCTGTGCTCGGTAGCCCGGTGAGATGGGCTGGGGAGCCCGGAATGCTGGGCTGAGCTGCAGGGGTGCCGTGTGGACAGGGTCTGCTGGGAAGCGGTGTGAAAAGGCTCTGATGGAGAGCCAGGCGGGCTGTGGTGCTGGGTGGCCCCGTGTGCTGTGCTCAGAAGCCCGGTGAGCTGGGCTGTGGACCCCTGTGTGCTGGGCTGAGCTGCTGGGGTGCCGTGTGGACAGCGTCTGCTGCGGAGCGGTGTCAACAGGCTCTGATGGAGAGCCAGGCGGGCTGTGGTGCTGGGTGGCCCCGTGTGCTGTGCTCAGGAGCCCGGTGAGCTGGGCTGCGGACCCCTGTGTGCTGGGCTGAGCTGCTGGGGTGCCGTGTGGACAGTGTCTGCTGTGGAGCGGTGTCAACAGGCTCTGATGCAGAGCCAGGCGGGCTGTGCTGCGGTGTGCGGGTCTGCTGGGGAGCCGTGTAGACAGGCTCTTCCGGGGAGCTTTGTGAACAGGCTCTCATGGAGAGCCAGGCGGGGTGTGGTGCTGTGGGCCCCCGTGTGATGTCCCGGGGAGCCCGGTGAGCTGGGCTGGGGAGCCCGGTGTGCTGGGCTGTGGTGCTGGGGAGCCGTGTGGACAGGCTCTACTGTGGAGCGTTGTGAATAGGTTCTGATGTAAAGCCAGGCGGGCTGTGGTGCTGGGGGGCCCCGTGTGCTGTGCTGGGGAGCCCGGTGAGCTGTGCTGGCGGCCCCCGTGTGCTGTGCTGGGGAGCCCGATGAGCAGGGCTGGGGAGCCCGGTGTGCTGGGCTGCGGTGCTCGGGAGCCGTGTTGACAGGCTCTGCTGCGGAGCGGTGTGAATAGTCTCTGATGGAGAGCCAGGCGGGCTGTGGTGCATGGGGCCCCCGTGTGCTGTGCTGGGGGGCCCGGTGAGCTGGGCTGGGGATCCCGGTGTGTTGTGCTGTGGTGCTGGGGAGCCTTGTAGACAGGCTTTGCTGGGGAGTGGTGTGAACAGGCTCTGTTGGACAGCCAGGCGGGCTGTGGTGCTAGGGGGCCCCGTGTGCTGTGATGGGGAGCCTGTTGAGCTGGCCTCGGGAGCCCGGTGTGCTGGGCTGTGGTGCTGGGGAGCCGTGTCGACAGGCTCTACTGTGGAGCGTTGTGAATAGGTTCTGATGTAAAGCCATGCGGGCTGTGGTGCTGGGGGGCCCCGTGTGCTGTGCTGGGGAGCCCGGTGAGCTGTGCTGGCGGCCCCCGTGTGCTGTGCTGGGGAGCCCGATGAGCAGGGCTGGGGAGCCCTGTGTGCTGAGCTGCGGTGCTCGGGAGCCGTGTAGACAGGCTCTGCTGCGGAGCGGTGTGAATAGTCTCTGATGGAGAGCCAGGCGGGCTGTGGTGCATGGGGCCCCCGTGTGCTGTGCTGGGGGGCCCGGTGAGCTGGGCTGGGGATCCCGGTGTGTTGTGCTGTGGTGCTGGGGAGCCTTGTAGACAGGCTTCGCTGGGGAGTGGTGTGAACAGGCTCTGTTGGACAGCCAGGCGGGCTGTGGTGCTAGGGGGCCCCGTGTGCTGTGATGGGGAGCCTGTTGAGCTGGCCTCGGGAGCCCGGTGTGTTGGGCTGTGGTGCTGGGGAGCCGTGTGGACAGGCTCTGCTGGGGAGTGGTTTGAAAAGGCTCTGCTGGACAGCCAGGCGGGCTGTGGTGCTGTGGGGCCCCGTGTGCTGTGCTGGGCAGCCCTGTGAGCTTGGCTGGGGAGCTCGGTGATCTGGGCTGGGGAGCCCGGTGTGCTGGGCTGTGGTGCTGGGGAGCAGTGTGGACAGGCTCTGCTGGGGAGCCGTGTAAACAGGCTCTGATGGAGAGCCAGGCGGGCTGTGGTGCTGGGGGCCCCCGTGTGCTGTGCTGGGGAGTCCGGTGAGCTGGGCTGGGGAGCCCATGTGCTGGACTGTGGTACTGGGGAGCCGTGTGGACCGGCTCTGCTGGGGAGTGGTTTGAAAAGGCTCTGCTGGACAGCCAGGCGGGCTGTGATGATGGGGGGCCCCGTTGAGCTGGGCTGGGGAGCCCGGTGTGCTGGGCTGTGGTGCTGGGGAGCCTTGTAAACTGGCTCTGCTGCGTAGCGCTGTGATCAGGCTCTGATGGAGAGCCAGGCGGGCTGTGGTGCTGTGGGCCCGCGTGTGCTGTGCTTGGGAGCCCGTTGAGCTGGGCTGGGGAGACCTGTGTGCTGGGCTGTGGTGCTGGGGAGCCGTGTAGACAGGCTCTGCTGGGGAGCCATTCGGGCTGTGGTGCTGGGGGGCCCCGTGTGCTGTGCTGGGGAGCCCGGTGAGCTGGGCTGGGGAGCCCGGTGTACTGGGCTGTGGTGCTGGGGAGCCGTGTAGACAGGCTCTGCTGCGGAGCGCTGTGAACAGGCTCTGATGTAGAGCTAGGCGGGCTGTGGTGCTGGGGAGCCCGGTGTGCTGGGCTGTGGTGCTGGGGAGCCGTGTAGACAGGCTCTGACCGAGAGCCAGGCGGGCTGTGGTGCTGGGGGGCCCCGTGTGCTGTGCTGGGGAGCCCGTTGAGCTGGGCTTCGGGAAGCCCGGTGTGCTGGGCTGTGCTGCTGGGGAGCCCTGTGTACAGGCTCTGCTGGGGAGTTGTGTGAACAGGCTCTGCTGGAGAGCCAGGCGGGCTGTCGTGCTGGGGACCCCCGTGTGCTGTGTTGGGGAGTCCGGTGAGGTGGGCTGGGGAGCCCGGTGAGCTGGGCTGTGCTGCTTGGGAGCCGTGTGGACAGGCTCTGCTGGGGAATGGCTTGAACAGGCTCTTCTGGAGAGCCAGGCGGGCTGTGGTGCTGGGGGCCCCCGTGTGATGTCCCGTGGAGCCCGGTGGAAAGGCTGTGCTGGGGAGTCCGGTGAGGTGGGCTGGGGAGCCCGGTGAGCTGGGCTGTGCTGCTGGGGAGCCGTGTGGACAGGCTCTGCTGGGGAATGGTTTGAACAGGCTCTTCTGGAGAGCCAGGCGGGCTGTGGTGCTGGGGGCCCCCGTGTGATGTCCCGGGGAGCCCGGTGAGCTGGGCTGGGGAGCCCGGTGTGCTGTGCTTTGCTGCTGGGGACGGGTTTGAACAGGCTCTGATGGAGAGCCAGGCGGGCTCTGATGCTTGGGGGCCCCGTGTGCTCTGCTGGGGAGCCCGGTGAGCTGGGCTCGAAAGCCCGGTGTGCTGGGCTGTGATGCTGGGGAGCCGTGTGGACAGGCTCTGCTGGGGAGTGGTTTGAAGAGGCGCTGCTGGATAGCCAGGCGGGCTGTGGTGCTGGGGGCCCCCGTGTGCTGTGCTGCGGAGCCCGTTGAGCTGGGATGTGGAGCCCGGTGTGCTGGGCTGTGGTGCTGGAGAGCCGTGTGGACAGGCTCTTCTGGGGAGCCGTGTGGACAGGCTCTGCTGGCGAGTGGTTTGAACAGGCTCTGCTGGGGAGCGGAGTGAACAGGCTCTGATGGAGAGCCAGGCGGGCTGTGGTGCTGGAGGGGCCCGTGTGCTGTGCTGGGGATCTCGTTGAGCTAGGCTGGGTAGCCCGGTGTGTTGGGCTGTGATGCTGGGGAGCTGTGTGGACAGTCTCTGCTGGGGAGTGGTTTGACCAGGCTCTGCTCGAGAGCCAGGCGGGCTGTGGTGCTGGGGAGCCCGGTGTGCTGGGCTGTGGTACTGGCGAGCCGTGTGGACAGGCTCTGCTTGGGAGCGCTGTAACCAGGCTCTGATGGAGAGCCAGGCGGGCTATGGTGCTGGGGGGCCCCGTGTGCTGTGCTGGTTAGCCCTGTGAGCTGGGCTGGGGAGCCCAGTGTGCTGGGCTGTGGTGCTTGGGAGCCGTGTGAACTCGCTCTGCTGGGGAGTGGTTTGAACAGGCTCTGATGGAGAGCCAGGCGGACTGTGCTGCGTTGTGCTGGGCTGTGCTGCTGGGGAGCCGTGTAGACAGGCTCTGCTGGGGAGCGGTGTGAACAGGCTCTGATGGAGAGCCAGGCGGGCTGTGGTGCTGGGGCGCCCCGTGTGCTTTGCTGGGAAGCCCGTTGAGGTGGGCTGCGGAGCCCGGTGTGCTGTGCTGTGGTGCTGGGGAACTGTGTGTACAGGCTCTGCTGGGGAGAGGGTTGAACATGCTCTGATTTAGAGCTAGGCGGGCTTTGGTGCTGGGGGCCCCCGTGTGCTGTGCTGGGGAGCCCGTTGAGCTGGGCTGGGGAACCCAGTGTGCTGGGCTGTGGTGCTGGGGAGCCGAGTGGACAGGCTCTGCTGGGGAGTGGTTTGAATAGGTTCTGCTGGAGAGCCAGGCAAGCTGTGGTGCTGGGGGCCCCCGTGTGCTGTGCTGGAGGCCCCCGTCTGTTGTGATGGGGAGCCCGGTGTGCTGGGCTGTGCTGCTGGGGAGCTGTGTGGACAGGCTCTGCTGGGGAGCGGTGTGAAGAGGCTCTGCTGGAGAGCCAGGCGGGCTGTGGTGCTGGGGGCCCGTCTGCTGTGCTGGGGTGCCCGGTGTGCTGGGCTATGGTGCTGGGGAGCCGTGTGGACAGGCTCTGCTGGGGAGAGGGTTGAACAGGCTCTGATGGAGAGCCAGGCGGGCTGTGGTTCAGGGGAGCCTGGTGAGCTGTGCTGGCGAGCCCGGTGTGCTGGGCTGTAGTGCTGGGTAGCCGTGTGGACAGGCTCTGCTGGGGAGAGGGTTTAACAGGCTCTGCTGGAGAGCCAGGCGGGCTATGGTGCTGGGGGGGCCCGTGTGCTGTGTTGGGGAGCCCGGTGAGCTGGGCTGGGTCGCCCGGTGTGCTGGGCTGTTGTGCTGGGGAGCCGTGTGGACAGGCTCTGCTGGGGAGCCGTGTAAACAGGCTCTGATGGAGAGCCAGGCGGGCTGTGGTTCTGGGGGCCCCCATGTGCTGTGCTTGGGGCCACGGTGAGCTGGGCTGGGGAGCACGGTGTGCTGGGCTGTGGTGCTGGGGAGCAGTGTGGACAGGCTCTGCTGGGGGGTGGTTTGACCAGGCTCTGCTGGAGACCCAGGCAGGCTGTGGTCCTGGGGGGCCCCGTGTTCTGTGCTGGGGACCCTGGTGAGCTGGGCTGGGAAGCCCGGTTTGCTGGACTGTGCTGCTGGGGAGCCGTGTGGACTGGCTCTGCTGGGGAGCCAGGCGGGCTGTGGTGCCGGGGGGCCCCGTGTGCTGTGCTGGGGAGCCCGATGAGCTGGGCTGGGGAGCCCGGTGTGTTGGGCTTTGGTGCTGGGGAGCCGTGTGGACAGGCTCTGCAGGGGAGAGGGTTGAACAGGCTCAGATGGAGAGCAAGGCGGGCTGTGGTTCAGGGGAGCCCGGTGAGCTGTGCTGGGGGCCCCCGTGTGCTGTGCTGTGGAGCCGGGTGAGCAGGGCTGCGGAGCAAGGTGTGCTGGGCTGTGCTGCTGGGGAGCCGTGTGGACAGGCTCTGCTGGGGAGCGGTGTGAACAGGCTCTGATGGAGCACCAGGCGGGCTGTGGTGCTGGGGGGCCCAGTTTGCTGGGCTGGGAAGCCCCGTGTGCTGTGCTTGGGGGCCCCGTGTGCTGTGCTGGGAAACCCGTTGAGCTGGGCTGGGGAGCCCGGTGTGCTGAGCTTTGGTGCTGGGGAGCCGTGTGGACAGGCTCTGCTGGGGGATCGGTTTGAACAGGCTCTGACGGAGAGCCAGGCGGGCTGTGATGCTTTGCGCCCCGGTGTGCAGTGCTGGAGAGCCCGGTGAGCTGGGCTGTTGTGCTGGGCATCCGTGTAGACAGGCTCTGCTGCGGAACTGTGTGAACAGGCTCTGACGGAGAGCCAGGCGGGCTGTGATGCTGTGCGCCCCCGTGTGATGTGTTGGGGGGCCCGGTGAGGTGGGCTGGGGTCCCCAATGTGCTGGGCTGTGGTGCTGGGGAGCCGTGTAGACAGGCTCTGCTGGGGAGCGGTGTGAACAGGCTCTGATGGAGAGCCAGGCGGTCTGTGGTGCTGTGGGCCCCCGTGTGCTGTGCTCGGGAGCCCAGTGAGCTGGGCGGGGAAGCCCGGTGTGCTGGGCTTTGCTGCTGGGGAGCCGTGTGGACAGGCTCTGCTGGGGAGCGGTGTGAAAAGGCTCTGATGGAGAGCCAGGCGGGCTGTAGTGCTGGAGGCCCCCGTGTGCTGTGCTGGGGAGCCCCATGAGCTGTCCTCGGGAGCCCGGTGTTTTGGGCTGTTCTGCTGGAGAGCCAGGCAGGCTGTGGTTCTGGGGGCCCCCGTGTGCTGTGCTGGGGAGCCCGGTATGCTGGGCTTTACTGCTGGGGAGCCGTGTAGACAGGCTCTGCTGGGGAGCGGTGTGAACAGGCTCTGATGGAGAACCAGGTGCGCTGCGGTGCTGGGGGCCCCCGTATGCTGGGCTGGGGAGCCCGATGTGCTGGGCTGGGCTGCTGGGGAGCCGTGTGGACAGGCTGTGCTGGGGAGTGGTTTGAACAGGCTCTGCTGGAGAGCCAGGCGGGCTGTGGTGCTTGGGTCCCCCGTGTGCTGTAGTAGGGAGCCCGGTGAGCTGGGCTGGGGAGCCCGGTGTCCTAGGCTGTGCTGCTGGGAAGCCGTGTAGACAGGTTCTGCTGGGGAGCGGTGTGAAAAGGATCTGATGGAGAGCCAGGCGGGCTGTGGTTTTGTGGGCCCCCGTGTGCTTTGCTGGGGAGCACGGTGAGCTGGGCTGGGGAGCTCAGTGTTCTGGGCTGTGGGGCTGGGGAGGCGTGTGGACAGGCATTGCTGGGGAGTGGTTTGAACAGGCTCTGCTGGAGAGGCAGGCGGGCTGTGGTGCTGGGGGCTCCCGTGTGCTGTGCTGGGGAGCCCTGTGAGCTGGGCTGGGGAGCCCGGTGTGCTGGGACGTGCTGCTGGGGAGCCGTGTGGACAGGCTTTGCTGGGGAGCGGTTTGAACAGGTTCTTCTGGTGAGCCAGGCGGGCTGTGGTGCTGGGGGGCCCCGTGTGCTGTGCAGGGGGCCCCCGTTTGCTGTGCTGGGGAGCCCGGTGAGCTTGGCTGGGGAGCCCGATGTGCTGGGCTGTGCTGCTGGGAAGCCGTGTGGACAGGCTCTGCTGCGGAGCACTGTGACCAGGCTCTGATGGAGAGCCAGGCGGGCTGTGGTGCTGGGGGGCCCCGTGTGCTGTCCTGGGGAGACCGGTGAGCTGGGCTGTGGAGCCCGGTGTGCTGGGCTGTGGTGATGGGGAGCCGTGTAGACAGGCTCTGCTGGGGAGCGGTGTGAACAGGCTTTGATGGAGAGCCAGGCGGGCTGTGGTGCTGGGGGGGCCCGTGTGCTGTGCTGGGGAGCCCGGTGAGCTGGGCAGGGGAGCCCGGTGTTCTTCGCTGTTGTGCTGGGGAGCCGTGTAGACAGGCTCTGCTGTGGAGGGGTGTGAACAGGCTTTGTTGGAGAGCCAGGCGGGCTATGGTGCTTGGGGGCCCCGTGTGCTTTGCTGGGGATAACTGTGAGCTGGGCTGGGGAGCCCAGTGTGCTGGGCTGTGGTGCTTGTGAGCCGTGTGGACAGGCTCTGCTTGGGAGTAGTTTGAACAGGCTCTGATGGAGAGCCAGGAAGGCTGTGGTGCTGGGGGGCCCCGTGTGCTTTGCTGGGTGACCCGTTGAGCTGGGCTGGGGAGCCCGGTGTGCTATGCTGTGGTGCTTGGGAGCCGTGTAGACAGGTTCTGCTGGGGAGCCATTCGGGCTGTGGTGCTGGGGGGCCCCGTCTGCTGTGCTGGGGAGCCCGGTGTGCTGGGCTGGGGAGCCCCGTGTGCTGGGCTTAGGTGATGGGGAGCCGTATAGACAGGCTCTGCTGCGGAGCGGTGTGAACAGGCTCTGATGGAGAACCAGGCGCGCTGCGGTGCTGGGGGCCCCCGTATGCTGGGCTGGGGAGCCCGGTGTGCTGGGCTGGGCTGCTGGGGAGCCGTGTAGACAGGCTGTGCTGGGGAGTGGTTTGAACAGGCTCTGCTGGAGAGCCAGGTGGGCCGTGGTGCTGGGGGGCCCCGTGTGCATTGCTGGAGAGCCCGGTGGGCTGGGCTGTGGTGCTGGGGAGCCATGTGGACAGGCTCTGCTGGGGAGCGGTGTGAAATGGCTCTGATGGAGAGCCAGGCGGGCTGTGGTTCTGGGGGGCCCCGTGTGCTGTGCTGGGAGCCCGTTGAGCTGGGCTTCGGAGCCCGGTGTGTTGGGCGGTGGTGCTGGGGAGCCGTGTGCACAGGCTCTGCTGGGGAGTGGTTTGAACAGGGTCTGGTGGATTGCCAGGCGGGCTGTGGTACTGGGGGCCCCCGTGTGCTGTACTGGGGAGCCCGGTGAACTGGGCTTAGGAGCCCGGTGTGCTGGGCTGTGGTGCTGGGTAGCCGTGTGGACAGGCTCTGCTGGGGAGAGGTTTGAACAGGCTCTGCTCGAGAGCCAGGCGGGCTGTGGTGCTGGGGGGCCCCGTGTGCTGTGCTGGGGAGCCAGCTGGGCTGGGCCGGGGAGCCCGGTGTGCTGGGCTGTGGTGATGGGGAGCCGTGTAGAAAGGCTCTGCTGGGGAGCGGTGTGAACAGGCTCTGATGGAGAGCCAGGCGGGCTGTGATGGTGGGGGCCCCCGTGTGCTGTGCTGGGGGGCCCGGTGAGGTGGGCTGGGGAGACCGGTGTGCTGGGCTCTGCTGCTGTGGAGCCGTGTGGAAAGGCTCTGCTGGCGAGTGGTTTGATCAGGATCTGCTGGAGAGCCAGGCGGGCTGTGGTGCTGGGTGGCCCCGTGTGCTGTGCAAGGGAGCCCGGTGTGCTGGGCTGTGGTACTGGTGAGCGGTATGGACAGGCTCTGCTGGGGAGCGGTGTGAACAGGCTCTGATGGAGAGTCAGGCGGGCTTTGGTGCTGGGGGCCCCCATGTGCTGTGCTGGGGAGCCCGGTGAGCATGGCTGGGGAGCCCGGTGTGCTGGGCTGTGCTGCTGGGGAGCCGTGTGGACAGGCTCTGCTGCGGAGCGCTGTGATCAGGCTCTGATGGAGAGCCAGGTGGGCTTTGGTGCTGGGGGGTCCCGAGTGCTGTCCTGGGGAGACCGGTGAGCTGGGCTGGGGAGCCCGGTGTGCTGGGCTGTGGTGATGGGGAGCCGTGTAGACAGGCTCTGCTGGGGAGCGGTGTGAACAGGCTCTGCTGGAGAGCCAGGCGGGCTGTTGTGCTGGGGAGCCGTGTAGACAGGCTCTGCTGTGGAAGGGTGTAAACAGGCTTTCTTGGAGAGCCAGGCGGGCTATGGTGCTGGGGGGCCCCGTGTGCTGCGTTGGGGAGCCCTGTGAGCTGGGCTGGGGAGCCCAGTGTGCTCGGCTGTGGTGCTTGGGAGCCGTGTGGACTCGTTCTGCTGGGGAGTGGTTTGAACAGGCTCTGATGGAGAGCCAAGCGGGCTGTGATGCGGGGGTGGACCGTGTGCTGTCCTGGTGAGCCCGCTGAGCTGGGCCGGGGAGCCCGGTGTGCTGGGCTGTGGTGCTGGGGAGCCGTGTGGACAGGCTCTGTTGGGGAGTGGTTTGAAAAGGCTCTGCTGGAGAGTCAGGCGGGCTGTTGTGCTTGGGGGCATCGTGTGCTGTGTTGGGGAGCCAGGTGTGCTGGGCTGTGGTGCTGGGGAGCGGTGTGAAATGGCTCTGATGGAGAGCAAGGCGGGCTGTGGTGTTGGGGCGCCCCTAGTGCTGTGCTGGGGAGCCTGTTGAGCTGGGCTTCGGAGCCCGGTGTGCTGGGCTGTGCTGCTGGGGAGCCGTGTGGACAGGCTATGCTGGGGAGCGGTGTGAAAAGGCTCTGATGGAGAGCCAACCGGGCTGTGGTGCTGGGGGGCCCCGTGTGCTGTGCTGGGGAGCCCGGTGATCTGGGCTGGGGACCCCAGTGTGCTGGGCTGTGGT
The DNA here is from genome assembly GCA_024666655.1 of Dascyllus trimaculatus. Lineage (NCBI taxonomy): Eukaryota > Metazoa > Chordata > Actinopteri > Pomacentridae > Dascyllus > Dascyllus trimaculatus. The sequence goes on from JAMOIN010001276.1 coordinate 17,014, forward strand.
GCTGGGGAGCCGTGTAGACAGGCTCTGCTGGGGAGCGGTGTGAAAAGGCTCTGCTGGGGAGCGGTGTGAACAGGCTCTGATGGAGACCCAGTCGGGTTGTGGTGCTGGGGGTCCCCGTGTGCCGTGCTCGGGAGCCCGGTGAACTGGGCTGGGGAGCCCGGTGTGCTGGGCTGTTCTGCTCGGGAGCCGTGTGGACAGGCTCTTCTGGGGAGCGGTCTGGACAGTCTCTGCTGGACAGCCAGGCGGGCTGTGGTGCTGGGGGCCCCCGTGTGCTGTGCTGGGGAGTCCGTTGAGCTGGGCTGGGCAGCCCGGTGTGCTGGGCTGTTGTGTTGGGGAGCCGTGTGGACAGGCTCTGCTCGACAGCCAGGCGGGCTGTGGTGCTGGAGGCACCCGTGTGCTGTGCTGGGGAGTCCGTTGAGTTGGGCTGGGGAGCCCGGTGTGCTGGGCTGTTGTGCTGGGGAGCCATGTGGACAGTCTCTGCTGGACAGCCAGGCGGGCTGTGGTGCAGGGGGCACCCGTGTGCTGTGCTGGGGAGCCCGTTGAGCTGGGCTGGGGAGCCCGGTGTGCTGGGCTGTGGTGCTGGGGAGCTGTGTGTACAGGCTCAGCTGGGGAGAGGGTTGAACATGCTCTGATTTAGAGCCAGGCGGGCTGTGGTGCTGGGGGCCCCCGTGTGCTGTGCTGGGGAGCCCGTTGAGCTGGGCTGGGGAGCCCGGTGTACTGGGCTGTGGTGCTGGGGAGCCGAGTGGACAGGCTCTGTTGGGGATTGGTTTGAACAGGCTCTGCTGGAGAGCTAGGCGGGCTGTGGTGCTGGGGGCCGCCGTGTGCTGTGCAGGGGGCCCCCGTGTGCTGTGCTGGGGGCCCCCGTGTGCTGTGCTGGGGAGCCCGGTGTGCTGGGCTGTGCTGCTGGGGAGCCGTGTGGACAGTCTCTGCTGGGTAGTGTTTTGAACAGTCTCTGATGGAGAGCCAGGCGGGCTGTGGTGCTGGGGGCCCCCGTGTGCTGTGCTGGGGAGCCCGGTTTGCTGGGCTAGGGAGCCCGGTGTGCAGGGCTGTGCTGCTGGGGAGCCGTATTGACAGTCTCTGCTGGGGAGAGGTTTGAACAGGCTCTGCTGGAGAGCCGTGTGGACAGGCTCTGCTGGGGAGCCGTTTAAACAGGCTCTGCCGGAGAGCCAGGCGGGCTGTGGTGCTGGGGTGCCCCGTGTGCTGTGCTGGGGAGCTCGGTGTGCTCGGCTGTAGTGCTGCGGAGCCGTGTGGACAGGCTCTGCTGCTGAGCGCTGTGACCAGGCTCTGATGGAGAGCCAGGCGGGCTGTGGTGCTGGGTTGTCCCGTGTGCTGTGCTGGGGAGCCCGTTGAGCTGGGCTGGGGAGCCCGGTGTGCTGGGCTGTGGTGCTGGGGAGCCGTGTAGACAGGCTCTGCTGGGGAGAGGGTTGAACAGGCTCTGATGGAGAGCCAGGCGGGCTGTGGTGCTGGGGGCCCCCGTGTGCTGTGCTGGGGGGCCCGGTCAGCTGGGCTGGGGAGCCCGGTGTAATGGACTGTGGTGCTGGCCAACCGTGTAGACAGGCTATGCTGGGGGGCCCCTTGTGCTGTGTTGGGGAGCCCGGTGAGCTGGGCTGGGGAGCCCGGTGTGCTGGGCTGTGCTGCTGGGGAGGCGTGTGGACAGGGTCAGCTGGGAAGCGGTTTTAACAGGCTCTGCTGGAGAGCCAGACGGGCTGTGGTGCTGGGGGGCCCCGTGTGCTGTGCTGGGAAGCCCGGTGAGGTGGGCTGGGGAACCCGGTGTGATGGGCTGTGCTGCTGGGGAGCCGTGTTGACAGGCTCTGCTGGGGAGCGGTGTGAATAGGCTCTGCTGGAGAGCCAGGCGGGCTGTGGTGCTGGGGGGCCCTGTGTGCTGTGCAGGGGAGCCCGGTGAGGTGGGCTCGGGAGCCCGGTGTGCTTGGCTGTTATGCTGGGGAGCCTCGTAGACAGGCTCTGCTGCGGAGCGGTGTAGACAGGCTCTGCTGGGGAGCGGTGTGAACAGGCTCTAATGGAGAGCCAGGCGGGCTGTGCTGCGGTGTGCTGCGCTGTTCTGCTGGGGAGCCGTGTAGACAGGCTCTTCTGGGGAGCTGTGTGAGTAGGCTCTGATGGAGAGCCAGGCGGACTGTGGTGCTGGGGGCCCCCGTGTGCTCTGCTACGGAGCCCGGTGAGCAGGGCTGGGGAGCCCGGTGTGCTGGGCTGTGGTACTGGGGAGCCGTGTGGACCGGCTCTGCTGGGGAGTGGTTTGAAAAGGCTCTGCTGGACAGCCAGGCGGGCTGTTGTGCTGGGGGGCCCCGTGTGCTGTGCTGGGGAGCCCGGTGTGCTCGGCTGTGGTGCTGGGGAGCCGTGTGGACAGGCTGTGTTGGGGAGCGATGTGAACTAGCTCTGCTGGAGAGCCAGGCGGGCTGTGGTTCTGGGGGGCCCCGTGTGCGATGCTGGGGAGCCCGTTGAGCTGGGCTGGCGAGCCCGGTGTGCTGGCCTGTGGTGCTGGCGAACCGTGTAGACAGGCTCTGCTGGGGGGTGCCGTTTGCTGTGCTGGGGAGCCCGGTGAGCTGGGCTGGGGAGCCCGGTGTGCTGGGCTGTGGTGCTGGGGAGACGTGGGGACAGGCTCTGCTGGGGAGCGGAGTGAACAGGCTCTGCTGGGGAGCGGTTTGAACAGGCTCTGATGGAGAGCCAGGCGGGCTGTGGTGCTGGGGGGCCCCTTGTGCTGTGCTGGGGGGCCCGGTGAGTTGGGCTGGGGAGCCCGGTGTGCTGGGCTGAGCTGCTGCGGTGCCGTGTCGACAGGGTCTGCTGCGGAGCGTTGTGAACAGGCTCTGATGGAGAGCCAGGCGGGCTGTTGTGCTGGGGGGCCCCTTGTGCTGTGCTGGGGGCCCCGGTGAGTTGGGCTGGGGAGCCCGGTGTGCTGGGCTGAGCTGCTGGGGTGCCGTGTGGACAGGGTCTGCTGGGAAGCGGTGTGAAAAGGCTCTGATGGAGAGCCAGGCGGGCTGTGGTGCTGCGGGGCCCCGTGTGCTGTGCTGGGGAGCCCGTTGAGCTGGGCTGGGGAGCCCGGTGTGCTGGGCTGTGGTGCTGGGGAGCCGTGTAGACTGGCTCTGCTGGGGAGCCATTCGGGCTGTGGTGCTGGGGGGCCCCGTGTGCTGTGCTGGGGAGCCCGGTGAGCTGTGCTGGGGAGCTCGTTGTGATGGGCTGTGCTGCTGGGGAGCCGTGTAGACAGGCTCTGATGGGGAGCGGTGTGAACAGGCACTGATGGAGAGCCAGGCGGGCTGTGGTGCTGGGGGCGCCCGTGTGCTGTGGTGGGGGGCCTGGTGAGCTTGGCTGGGGAGCCCGGTGTGCTGGGCTGTGGTGCTCGCCAACCGTGTAGACAGCCTCTTCTGGGGAGCGGTGTGAACAGGCTCTGATCGAGAGCCAGGCGGGCTGTGGTGCTGGGGGTCCCCGTGTGCTGTGCTGGGGAGCCCGGTGTTCTGGGCTGTGGTGCTGGGGAGCTGTGTGGACAGGCTCTGCTGGGGAGTGGTGTGAACAGGCTCTGATGGAGAGCCAGGCTTTCTGTGGTGCTGGGGGGCCCCGTGTGCTGTGCTGGGGAGCCCGTTGAGCTGGGCTGGGGAGCCCGGTTTGCTGGGCTGTTCTGCTGGCGAGCCGTGTGGACAGGCTCTTCTGGGGAGCGGTGTGGACAGGCTCTGCTGGACAGCCAGGCGGGCTGTGGTGCTGGGGGCACCCGTGTGCTGTGCTGGGGAGCCCGTTGAGCTGGGCTGGGGAGACCGGTGTGCTGGGTTGTGGTGCTGGGGAGCTGTATGTACAGGCTCTGCTGGGGAGCGGTGTGAAATGGCTCTGATGGACAGCCAGGCGGGCTGTTGTGCTGGGGGGGCCCCGTGTTCTGTGCTGGGGAGCCGGGTGAGCTGGGCTGGGGAGCCCGGTGTACTGGGCTGTGGTGCTTGGGAGCCGAGTGGACAGGCTCTGTTGGGGAGTGGTTTGAACAGGCTCTGCTGGAGAGCTTGGCGGACTGTGGTGCTGGGGGCCCCCGTGTGCTGTGCTGGGGGCCCCCGTGTGCTGTGCTGAGGGGCCCCCGTGTGCTGTGCTGGGGAGCCCGGTGTGCTGGGCTGTGCTGCTGGGGAGCCGTGTGGACAGGCTCTGCTGGGGAGCGGTGTGAATAGTCTCTGCTGGGGAGCCAGGCGGGCTGTGGTGCTGGGGTTCCTCGTGTGCTGTGCTGGGGAGCCCGGTGTGCTTGGCTGGGGAGCCCGGTGTGCTGGGCTGTGGTGTAGGCCAACCGTGTAGACAGGCTCTGCTGGGGGGCCCCGTGTGCTGTGCTGGGGGGCCCGTTGAGCCTGGCTGGGGAGCCCGGTGTGCTGGGCTGTGGTGCTGGGGAGCGGAGTGAACAGGCTCTGCTGGGGAGTGGTGTGAACAGGCACTGATGGAAAGCCAGGCGGGCTGTGGGGTTGGGGGCTCCCGTGTGCTTTTCTGGGGAGCCCGGTGAGCTGGGCTGGGGAGACCGGTGTGCTGGGCTGTGCTGCTGGGGAGGCGTGTGGACAGGCTGTGCTGGGGACTGGTTTGAACAGGCTCTGCAGGAGAGCCAGGCGGGCTGTGGTGCAGGGGGCCCCCCGTGTGCTGTGCTGTGGAGCCCGGTGAGCTGGGCTGGGGAGCCCGGATTCCTAGGGTGTGCTGCTGGGGAGCCGTGTGGAACGGCTCTGCTAAGGAGCGGTGTGAACAGGCTCTGATGGAAAGCCAGGCGGGCTGTGGTGTTGGGGGTCCCCGTGTGCTGTGCTGGGGGCCCCCGTGTGCTGTCCTGGGGAGCCCGGTGTGCTGGGCTGTGCTGCTGGGGAGCCGTGTGGAAAGGCTCTGCTGGGGAGTGTTTTGAACAGGCTCTGCTGGAGAGCCAGGCGGGCTGTGTTGCTGGGGACTCCCGTGTGCTGTGCTGGGGAGCCCGGTTTGCTGGGCTGTGGTGCTGGGGGGCCCCGTGTGCTGTGCTGCGGAGCCCGGAGACATCGGCTATTGAGCCCGGTGTGCTGGGCTGTTGTGCTGGGGAGCCGTGTGGACAGGCTCTGCTGGAGAGGCAGGCGGGCTGTGGTGTTGGGGGTCCCCGTGTGCTGTGCTGGGGGCCCCCGTGTGCTGTCCTGGGGAGCCCGGTGTGCTGGGCTGTGCTGCTGGGGAGCAATGTGTGGACAGTCTCTGCTGGGGAGTGGTTTGATAAGGCTCTGATTTAGAGCCAGGCGGGCTGTGGTGCTGGGGGGCCCGTTGTGCTGTGCTTGGGGGCCCGGTGAGTTGGGCTGGGGAGCCCGGTGTGCTGGGCTGAGCTGCTGGGGTGCCGTGTGTAGAGGGTCTGCTGTGAAGCGGTGTGAAAAGGCTCTGATGGAGAGCCAGGCAGGCTGTGGTGCTGGGGGGCCCCAGTGTGCTGTGCTCGGTAGCCCGGTTAGCTGCGCTGCGGGGCCCGATGTGCTGGGCTGAGCTGCTGGGGTGCCGTGTGAACAGGGTCTGCTGGGAAGCGGTGTTAACAGGCTCTGATGGAAAGCCGGGCGGGCTGTGTTGCTGGGGGCCCCCGTGTGCTGTGCTCGGTAGCCCGGTGAGCTGGGCTGTGGACCCCTGTGTGCTGGGCTGAGCTGCTGGGGTGCCGTGTGGACAGCGTCTGCTGGGGAGCGGTGTCAACAGGCTCTGATGGAGAGCCAGGCGGGCTGTGGTGCTGGGTGGCCCCGTGTGCTGTGCTCAGAAGCCCGGTGAGCTGGGCTGCGGACCCCTGTGTGCTGGGCTGAGCTGCTGGGGTGCCGTGTGGACAGTGTCTGCTGTGGAGCGGTGTCAACAGGCTCTGAGGGAGAGCCAGGCGGGCTGTGCTGCGGTGTGCGGGGCTGCTGGGGAGCCGTGTAGACAGGCTCTTCCGGGGAGCTTTGTGAACAGGCTCTCATGGAGAGCCAGGCGGGGTGTGGTTCTGTGGGCCCCCGTGTGATGTCCCGGGGAGCCCGGTGAGCTGGGCTGGGGAGCCCGGTGTGCTGGGCTGTGGTGCTGGGGAGCCGTGTGGACAGGCTCTACTGTGGAGCGTTGTGAATAGGTTCTGATGTAAAGCCAGGCGGGCTGTGGTGCTGGGGGGCCCCGTGTGCTGTGCTGGGGAGCCCGGTGAGCTGTGCTGGCGGCCCCCGTGTGCTGTGCTGGGGAGCCCGATGAGCAGGGCTGGGGAGCCCGGTGTGCTGGGCTGCGGTGCTCGGGAGCCGTGTAGACAGGCTCTGCTGCGGAGCGGTGTGAATAGTCTCTGATGGAGAGCCAGGCGGGCTGTGGTGCATGGGGCCCCCGTGTGCTGTGCTGGGGGGCCCGGTGAGCTGGGCTGGGGATCCCGGTGTGTTGTGCTGTGGTGCTGGGGAGCCTTGTAGACAGGCTTTGCTGGGGAGTGGTGTGAACAGGCTCTGTTGGACAGCCAGGCGGGCTGTGGTGCTAGGGGGCCCCGTGTGCTGTGATGGGGAGCCTGTTGAGCTGGCCTCGGGAGCCCGGTGTGTTGGGCTGTGGTGCTGGGGAGCCGTGTGGACCGGCTCTGCTGGGGAGTGGTTTGAAAAGGCTCTGCTGGACAGCCAGGCGGGCTGTGGTGCTGTGGGGCCCCGTGTGCTGTGCTGGGCAGCCCGGTGAGCTTGGCTGGGGAGCTCGGTGATCTGGGCTGGGGAGCCCGGTGTGCTGGGCTGTGGTGCTGGGGAGCAGTGTGGACAGGCTCTGCTGGGGAGCCGTGTAAACAGGCTCTGATGGAGAGCCAGGCGGGCTGTGGTTCTGGGGGCCCCCGTGTGCTGTGCTGGGGAGCCCGTTGAGCTGGGCTGGGGAGCCCATGTGCTGGACTGTGGTACTGGGGAGCCGTGTGGACCGGCTCTGCTGGGGAGTGGTTTGAACAGGCTCTGCTGGACAGCCAGGCGGGCTGTGATGATGGGGGGCCCCGTTGAGCTGGGCTGGGGAGCCCGGTGTGCTGGGCTGTGGTGCTGGGGAGCCTTGTAAACTGGCTCTGCTGCGTAGCGCTGTGATCAGGCTCTGATGGAGAGCCAGGCGGGCTGTGGTGCTGTGGGCCCGCGTGTGCTGTGCTTGGGAGCCCGTTGAGCTGGGCTGGGGAGACCTGTGTGCTGGGCTGTGGTGCTGGGGAGCCGTGTAGACAGGCTCTGCTGGGGAGCCATTCGGGCTGTGGTGCTGGGGGGCCCCGTGTGTTGTGCTGGGGAGCCCGGTGAGCTGGGCTGGGGAGCCCGGTGTACTGGGCTGTGGTGCTGGGGAGCCGTGTAGACAGGCTCTGCTGCGGAGCGCTGTGAACAGGCTCTGATGGAGAGCTAGGCGGGCTGTGGTGCTGGGGAGCCCGGTGTGCTGGGCTGTGGTGCTGGGGAGCCGTGTAGACAGGCTCTGATGGAGAGCCAGGCGGGCTGTGGTGCTGGGGGGCCCCGTGTGCTGTGCTGGGGAGCCCGTTGAGCTGGGCTTCGGGAAGCCCGGTGCGCTGGGCTGTGCTGCTGGGGAGCCCTGTGTACAGGCTCTGCTTTGGAGTTGTGTGAACAGGCTCTGCTGGAGAGCCAGGCGGGCTGTCGTGCTGGGGACCCCCGTGTGCTGTGTTGGGGAGTCCGGTGAGGTGGGCTGGGGAGCCCGGTGAGCTGGGCTGTGCTGCTTGGGAGCCGTGTGGACAGGCTCTGCTGGGGAATGGCTTGAACAGGCTCTGCTGGATAGCCAGGCGGGCTGTGGTGCTGGGGGCCCCCGTGTGCTGTGCTGTGGAGCCCGTTGAGCTGGGATGTGGAGCCCGGTGTGCTGGGCTGTGGTGGTGGGGAGCCCGGTGAGCTGGGCTGTGGTGCTGGGGAGCCGTGTGGACAGGCTCTGCTGGGGAGCCGTGTGGACAGGCTCTGCTGTGGAGGGGTGTTAACAGGCTTTGTTGGAGAGCCAGGCGGGCTATGGTGCTGGGGGGCCCCGTGTGCTGTGCTGGGGAGCCCTGTGAGCTGGGCTGGGGAGCCCAGTGTGCTGGGCTGTGGTGCTTGGGAGCCGTGTGGACTCGCTCTGCTGGGGAGTGGTTTGAACAGGCTCTGATGGAGAGCCAGGCGGGCTGTGGTGCTGGGGGGGACCGTGTGCTGTCTTGGGGAGCCCGTTGAGCTGGGCTGGGGAGCCCAGTGTGCTGGGATGTGGTGCTGGGGAGCCGTGTGGACAGGCTCTGTTGGGGAGTGGTTTGAACAGGCTCTGATGGAGAGCAAGGCGGGCTGTGGTGCTGGGGAGCCCGGTGAGCTGGGCAGAGGAGCCCGGTTTGCTGGTCTGTGCAGCTGGGGAGCCGTGTAGACAGTCTGTGCTCTTGAACGGTGTGAACAGGCTCTGATGGAGAGCCAGCCGGGCTGTGGTGCTGGGGGCCCCCGTGTGCTGTACTCGGGAGCCCAGTGAGCTGGGCTTCGGAGCCCAGTGTGCTGGGCAGTGGTGCTGGGAAGCCGTGTGGACAGGCTCTGCTGGGGAGAGGATTGAACAGGCTCTGATGGAGAGCCAGGCGGGCTGTTGTGCTGGGTAGCCCCGTGTGCTGTGCTGGGGGGGCCCGTGTGCTGTGCTGGGGAGCCCGATAAGTTGGGCTGGGGAGCCCGGTGTGCTGGGCTGTGGTGCTGGGGAGCCGTGTGGACAGGCTCTGCTGGGGAGAGGGTTGAACAGGTTCTGATGGAGAGCCAGGCGTGCTGTGGTGCTGGGGGGCCCCGTGTGCTTTGCTGGGGAGCCCGGTGTGCTGGGCTGTAGTGCTTGGGAGCCGTGTGGACAGGCTCTGCTGCGGAGCGGTGTGAACAGGCTCTGCTGGAGAGCCAGGCGGGCCGTGGTGCTTGGGGGCCCGTGTGCCTTGCTGGGGAGCCCGGTGACATCGGCTGGGGAGCCCGGTGTGCTGGGCTATTCTGCTGGGGAGACCTGTGGACAGGCTCTACTGGGGAGCAGTGTTAACAGGCTCTGCTGGAGAGCCAGGCGGCCTGTGGTTCTGGGGGCCCCCGTGTCCAGTGCTGGGGAGCCCGGTAAGAAGGGCTGGGGAGCCCGGTCAGCTGGGCTGTGGTGCTGGGGAGCCGTGTAGACAGGCTCTGCTGGGGAGTGGTTTCAAAAGCATCTGCTGGAGAGCCAGGCGGGCTGTGGTGCTGGGGGGCCCCGTGTGCCTTGCTGGGGAGCCCGGTGAGATCGGCTGGGGAGCCCGGTGTGCTGGGCTGTGCTGCTGGTGAGCCGTTTGGACAGGCTCTCTAGGGGACTGTTTTGAACAGGCTCTGCTGGGGAGCGAAGTGAACAGGCTTAGATGGAGAGCCAGGCGGGCTGTGGTGCTGGGGGGGCCGGTGTGCTGTTCTGGGGAGCCCGGTGAGCTGGGCTGGGGATCCCAGTGTGCTGGGCTCTGGTGCTGGGGAGCCGTGTAGACAGGCTGTGCTGGGGAGCGGTGTGAACAGTCTCTGCTGGGGAGCGGTGTGAAGAGTTTCTGATGGAGAGCCAGGCGGGCTGTGGTGCTGGGGGGCCCGGTGTGCTGTTCTGGGGAGCCCGGTGTGCTGGGCTGTGGTGCTGGGGAGCCGTGTGGACAGGCTCTGCGGGAGAGCCATTTCGGGCTGTGGTGCTGGGGGGCCCCGTGTGCTGTGCTGGGCGGGCCCGTGTGCTGTGCTGGGGAGCCCGTTGAGTTGGGCTGGGGAGCCCGGTGTGCTGGGCTGTGGTGCTGGGGAGCTGTGTGGACAGGCTCTGCTGGGGAGCGGTGTGAAAACGCTCTGATGGAGAGCCAGGCGGGCTGTGGTTCTGGGGGGCCCCGTGTGCTGTGCTGGGGATCCCGGTGAGCTGGGCTGGGGAGCCCGGTGTTCTGGGCTTTGGTGCTGGGGGGCCCCGTGTGCAGTGCTGGAGAGCCCAGTGAGCTGTGCTGTTGTGCTGGGGAGCCGTGTGGACAGGCTCTGCTGGGGAGCGGTGTGAAATGGCTCTGATGGAGAGCCAGGCGGGCTGTGGTTCTGGAGGGCCCCGTGTGCTTTGCTGGGGAGCCCGTTGAGCTGGGCTTCGAAGCCCGGTGTGTTGGGCTGTGGTGCTGGGGAGCCGTGTGGACAGGCTCTGCTGGGGAGTGGTTTGAACAGGGTCTGCTGGATGGCCAGGCGGGCTGTGGTACTGGGGGCCCCATTGTGCTGTGCTGGGGAGCCCGGTGAGCTGGGCTGAGGAGCCCGGTGTGCTGGGCTGTGCTGCTGGGGAGCCGTGTGGACAGGCTCTGCTGGGTAGTGGTTTCAACAGGATCTGCTGGAGAGCCAGGCAGACTGTGGTGCTGGGGGGGCCCGTGTGCCGTGATCGTGAGCCGGGTGAGCTGGGCTGGGGAGCCTGGTGTGCTGGGCTGTGCTGCTGGGGAGCCGTGTAGACAGGCTCTGCTTGGGAGCGGTGTGAAGAGGCTCTGATGGAGAGCCAGGCGGGCTGTGGTGCTATGAAGCCCCGTGTGCTGTGCTGGGGGGCCCCGTGGGCTGTGCTGGGGAGCCCGGTGTGCTGGGCTGTGGTGCTGGGGAGCCGTGTGGACAGGCTCTGCTGGGGAGCGGAGTGAACAGGCTCTGATGGAGAGCCATGCGGGCTGTGGTGCTGGGAAGACCCGTGTGCTGTGCTGGGGATCAGGTTGAGCTGGGCTGGGGAGCCCGGTGTGGTGGGCTGTGGTGCTGGGGAGCCGTGTGGACAGGCTCTGCTGGGGAGAGGGTTGAACATGCTCTGATGGAGAGCCAGGCGGGCTGTGGTGCTGGGGGGCCCCGTGTGCTGTGCTGGGGAGCCCGTTGAGCTGGGCTGGGGAGCCCGGTGTGATGGGCTGTGGTGCTGGGGAGCCGTGTGGACAGGCTCTGCTGGGGAGTGGTTTGAACAGGCTATGCTCGAGAGCCAGGCGGGCTGTGGTGATGGGGGGCCCCTTGTGCAGTGCTGGAGAGCCCGGTGAGCTGGGCTGTGGTGCTGGGGAGCCGTGTAGACAGGCTCTGCTGGGGAGCGGTGTGAAGAGGCTCTGATGGAGAGCCAGGTGGACTGTGGTGCTGGGGGGCCCTGTGTGCTGTGCTGGGATGCCCGGTGAGCTTGGATGGGGAGCCCGGTGTGCTGGGACGTGCTGATGGGGAGCCGTGTGGACAGGCTCTGCTGGGGAGCGGTGTGAACAGGCTCTGCTGGAGAGCCAGGCAGGCTGTGGTGCTGGGGGACCCCGTGTGCTGTGCTGTGGAGCCCGGTGTGCTGGGCTGTGGTGCTGGGGAGCCGTGTGGACAGGCTCTGCTGGGGAGCCGTGTGGACAGGCTCTGCTGGGGAGCGGTGTGAAAAGGCTCTGATGGAGAGCCAGGCGGGCTGTGGTTCTGGGGGGCCGCATGTTCTGTCCTGGGGAGCCCAGTGAGCTTGGCTGGGGAGCCCGGTGTAATGGGCTGTGGTGCTGGGGAGCCGTGTAGACAGGCTCTGCTGGGGAGAGGGTTGAACAGGCTCTGATGGAGAGCCAGGCGGGCTGTGGTGCTGGGGGCCCCCGTGTGCTGTACTCGGGAGCCCAGTGAGATGGGCTTCGGAGCCCAGTGTGCTGGGCTGTGGTGCCGGGAAGCCGTGTGGACATGCTCTGCTGGGGAGAGGGTTGAACAGGCTCTGATGGAGAGCCAGGCGGGCTGTGGTGCGAGGAATCCCCGTGAGCTGTGCTGGGGGCCCCCCTGTGCTGTGCTGGGGAGCCCGGTGAGCTGGGTTGAGGAGCCCGGTGTGCTGGGCTGTGGTGCTGGGGGCCCCCGTGTGCTGTGCTGGGGATCCCGGTGTGCTGGGCTGTGCTGCTGGGGAGCCGTGTGGACAGGCTCTGCTGGGGAGCCAGGCGGGCATTGGTGTTGGGGGGCCCGGTGTGTTGTGCTGGGGAGCCCGGTGTGCTGGGCTGTGGTGCTGGGGAGTCGTGTAGACAGGCTCTGCTGCGGAGCGGTGTGAACAGGCTCTGACGGACAGCCAGGCGGGCTGTGGTGCTGGGGGCCCCCGTGTGCTGTGCTGGGGTGCCCGGTGAGCTGGGCTGGGGATCCTGGTGTGCTGTGCTGTGGTGCTGTTGAGCCGTCTGGACAGGCTCTGCTGGGGAGTGGTTTGAAAAGGCTCTGATGGACAGCCAGGTGGGCTTTGGTGCTGGGGGCCCCCGTGTGCTGTACTGGGGACCCCTGTGAGCTGGGCTTAGGAGCCCGGTGTTCTGGGCTGTGGTGCTGGGGAGCCGTGTGGACAGGCTCTGCTGGGGAGTGGTTTCAATAGGCTCTGCTCGGGAGTGGTGTGAAAAGGCCATGATGGAGAGCCAGGCGGGATATGGTGCTGGTGGCCCTCGTTTGCTGTGCTGGGGAGCCCGGTGAGGTTGGCCGGGGAGCCCGCTGTGCTAGGCTGTGCTGCTGGGGAGCCGTGTGGACAGGCTCTGCTGGGGAGTGGTGTGAACAGGCTCTGCTGGAGAGCCAGGCGGGCCGTGGTGCTGGGGTCCCCCGTGTGCTGTGTTGGGGAACCCGGTGTGTTAGGCTGGGGAGGCCAGTGTGCTGGGCTGTGCTGCTGGGGAGCCGTGTTGACAGGATCTGCTGGGGAGCGGTTTGAACAGGCTCTGATGGAGAGCCAGGCGGGCTGTGCTGCGGTGTGCTGGGCTGGGCTGCTGGGGAGCCGTGTAGACAGGCTCTGCTGGGGAGCGGTGTGAAGAGGCTCTGCTGGAGAGCCAGGCGGGCTGTGGTGCTTGTGGCCCCCGTGTGCTGTGCTGGGGAGCCCGGTGAGGTTGGCCGGGGAGCCCGCTGTGCTAGGCTGTGCTGCTGGGAAGCCGTGTGGACAGGGACTGCTGGGGAGTGGTTTTAACAGGCTCTGCTAGGGAGCCAGGCGGGCTGTGGTGCTGGGGGGCCCTGTGTGCTGTGCTGGGGAGCCCGGTGAGCTGGGCTGGGGAGCCCGGTGTGCTGGGCTATGGTGCTGGGGAGCCGTGTAGACAGGCTCTGCTGGGGAGCGGAGTGAACAGGCTCTGCTTGGGAGCATTGTGAACAGTCTCTGATGGAGAGCCAGGCGGGCTGTGGTGCTGGGGGCCCCCGGTGTGCTGGGCTGCGGAGCCCGTTGAGCTGGGATGTTGAGCCCGGTGTGCTGGGCTGTGGTGGTGGGGAGCCCGGTGAGCTTGGCTGTGGTGCTGGGGAGCCGTGTGGACAGGCTCTGCTGGGGAGCCGTGTGGACAGGCTCTGCTGTGGAGGGGTGTGAACAGGCTTTGTTGGTGAGCCAAGCGGGCTATGGTACTGGGGGGCCCCGTGTGCTGTGCTGGGGAGCACTGTGAGCTGGGCTGTGGTGCTGGGGAGCCGTGTAGACAGGCTCTGCTGGGCAGAGGTGTGAAGAGGCTCTGATGGAGAGCCAGGCGGGCTGTGGTGCTGGGGGGGACCGTGTGCTGTCCTGGGGAGCCCGTTGAGCTGGGCTGGGGAGCCCAGTGTGCTGGGCTGTGGTGCTGGGGAGCCGTGTGGACAGGCTCTGTTGGGGAGTGGTTTGAACAGGCTTTGATGGAGAGTCAGGCGGGCTGTGGTGCTGGGGAGCACGGTCAGCTGGGCAGAGGAGCCCGGTTTGCTGGGCTGTGTTGCTGGGGAGCCGTGTAGACAGGCTCTGCTGGGGAGCGGTGTGAACAGGCTCTGCTGGAGAGCCAGGCGGGCTGTGGTGCTGGGTAGCCGTGTGGACAGGCTCTGCTGGGGTGTGGTTTGAACAGGCTCTGCTGGAGAACAAGGCAGGCTGTGGTGCTGGGGGGCCCCGTGTGCTGTGCTGGGGAGCCCGGTGAGCTGGCCTGGGGAACCCGGTGTGCTGGTCTTTTGTGCTGGGGAGCGGTGTAGACAGGCTCTGCTGCGGAGGGGTGTGAACAGGCCCTGATGGAGAGCCAGGCGGGCTGTGGTGCTGGGGGCCCCCGTGAGCTGTGGTCAGGAGCCCGGTGAGCTGGGCTGGGGATCCCTGTGTGCTTTGCTGTGGTGATGGGGAGCCGTGTATACAGGCTGTGCTGTTGAGCGGTGTGAACAGGCTCTGATGGAGAGCCAGCCGGGTTGTGGTGCTGGGGGCCCCCGTGTGCTGTACTCGGGAGCCCAGTGAGTTGGGCTTCGGAGCCCAATGTGCTGGGCTGTGGTGCTGGGAAGCCGTGTGGACAGGCTTTGCTGGGGAGAGGGTTGAACAGGCTCTGATGGAGAGCCAGGCGGGTTGTTGTGCTGGGTAGCCCCGTTTGCTGTGCTTGGTGGGCCCGTGTGCTGTGCTGGGGAGCCCGTTGAGTTGGGCTGGGGAGCCCGGTTTTCTGGGCTGTGGTGCTGGGGAGCCGTGTGGACAGGCTCTTCTGGGGAGAGGGTTGAACAGGTTCTGATGGAGAGCCAGGCGGGCTGTGGTGCTGGGGGGCCCCGTGTGCTGTGCTGGGGAGCCCGGTGAGCTGGGCTGTGGTGCTGGGGAGCCGTGTGGACAGGCTCTCCTGGGGAGAGGGTTGAACAGGCTCTGATAGAGAGCCATGCGGGCTGTGGTTCAGGGGAGCCCGGTGAGCTGTGGTGGGGGCCCCCGTGTGCTGTGCTTGGGAGCCGTGTGGACAGGCTCTGCTGGGGAGTGGTTTGAACAGGCTCTGATGGAGTGCCAGGCGGGCTGTGGCGCTGGGTGCCCCCGTGTGCTGTGCTGGGGGGCCCGGTGAGCTGTGCTGGGGAGCCCGGTGTGCTGGGCTGTGGTGCTGGTGAACCGTGTAGACAGGCTCTGCTGGGGAGCGGTGTGAAAAGGCTCTGCTGGATAGCCAGGCTGGCTGTGGTCCTGGGGGACCCCGTGTTCTGTGCTGGGGACCCTGGTGAGCTGGGCTGGGGAGCCCGGTATGCTGGGCTGTGCTGCTGGGTAGCCGTGTGGACAGGCTCTGCTGGTGAGCGGTGTGAAAAGGCTCTGATGGAGAACCATCCATGCTGTGGTGCTGGGGGGCCCCGTGTGCTGTGCTGGGGAGCCCGTTGAGCTGGGCTGGGGAGCCCGGTGTGCTGGGCTGTGGTGCTGGGGAGCCGTGTGGACAGGCTCTGCTGGGGAGCGGTGTAAAATAGCTCTGATGGAGAGCCAGGCGGGCTGTGGTTCTGGGCGGCCCCGTGTGCTGTGCTGGGGAGCCCGTTTAGCTGGGCTTCGAAGCCCGGTGTGTTGGGCTGTGGTGTTGGGGAGCTGTGTGGAAAGGCTCTGCTGGGGAGTGGTTTGAACAGGATCTGCTGGATGGCCAGGCGGGCTGTGGTACTGGGGGCCCCTTTGTGCTTTGCTGGGGAGCCCGGTGAGCTGGGCTGAAGAGCCCGGTGTGCTGGGATGTGGTGCATGGGAGCCGTGTGGACAGGCTCTGCTGGGGAGTGGTTTGAACAGGCTCTGATGGTGTGCCAGGCGGGCTGTGGCGCTGGTGGCCCATGTGTGCTGTGCTGGGGGGCCCGGTGAGCTGTGCTGGGGAGCCCGGTGTTCTGGGCTGTGGTGCTGGGGAACCGTGTAGACAGGCTCTGCTGGGGAGCGATGTGAACAGGCTCTGATGGAGAGCCAGGCGGGCTGTGGTGCTGGGGGGCCCCGTGTGCTGTGCTGGGGAGCCCGTTGAGCTGGGCTGGGGAGCCCGGTGTGCTGGGTTGTGGTGCTGGCCAAACGTGTAGACAGGCTCTGCTGGGGAGCGGTGTGAACAGGCTCTGATGGAGATCCAGGCGGGCTGTGGTGCTGGGGGCCCCCGTGTGCTGTGCTGGGGAGCCCGGTGAGCTGGGCCGGGGAGCCCGGTTTGCTCGGCTGTGCTGCTGGGGAGCCGTGTGGTCAGGCTCTGC
Source organism: Dascyllus trimaculatus (assembly GCA_024666655.1). Taxonomy (NCBI): domain Eukaryota; kingdom Metazoa; phylum Chordata; class Actinopteri; family Pomacentridae; genus Dascyllus; species Dascyllus trimaculatus. Next base: position 32,670 of record JAMOIN010001276.1, read on the forward strand.
TGGGGAGTGGTTTGAACAGGCTCTGACGGAGAGCCAGGCGGGCTGTGGTGCTGGGGGGCCCCGTGCACTGTGCTGGGGAGCCCGGTGAGCTGGGCTAAAGAGACCGTTGTGCTGGGCTGTGGTGCTGGGGAGCCGTGTGGACAGGCTCTGCTGGGGAGCGGAGTGAAATGGCTCTGATGGAGAGCCATGCGGGCTGTGGTGCGGGGGTGGACCGTGTGCTGTCCTGGGGAGCCCGTTGAGCTGGGCTGGGGAGCCCAGTGTGCTGGGCTGTGGTGCTGGGTAGCCGTGTAGACAGGCTCTGCTGGGGAGCGGAGTGAACAGGCTCTGCTGGAGAGTCAGGCGGGCTGTTGTGCTGGGGGGCATCGTGTGCTGTGTTGGGGAGCCCGTTGTGCTGGGCTGTGGTGCTGGGGAGCGGTGTGGACAGGCTCTGCTGGGGATAGGGTTGAACAGACTCTGATGGAGAGCCAGGCGGGCTGATGTTCAGGGGAGCCCGGTGAGCTGTTCTGGGGGCCCCCGTGTGCTGTGCTGGGGACCCCGTTGAGCTGGGCTGGCGAGCCCGGTGTGCTGGGCTGTGGTGCTGGGGAGCCGTGTGGACAGGCTCTGCTGGGGAGTGGTTTGAACAGGCTCTGATGGTGTGCCAGGCGGGCTGTGGCGCTGGTGGCCCATGTGTGCTGTGCTGGGGGGCCCGGTGAGCTGTGCTGGGGAGCCCGGTGTGCTGGGCTGTGGTGCTGGGGAACTGTGTAGACAGGCTCTGCTGGGGAGCGATGTGAACAGGCTCTGATGGAGAGCCAGGCGGGCTGTGGTGCTGGGGGGCCCCGTGTGCTTTGCTGGGGAGCCCGGTGTGCTGGGCTGTGGCGCTGGGGAGCCGTGTGGACAGTCTTTGCTGGGGAGCCTGGTGGACAGGCTCTGCTGGGGAGAGGAGTGAACAGGCTCTGATGGAGATCCAGGCGGGCTTTGGTGCTGGGAAGCCCCGTGTGCTGTGCTGGGGAGCCCGGTGTGCTGGGCTGTGGTGCTGGGGAGCCGTGTGGACAGGCTCTGCTGGGGAGCGGAGTGAACAGGCTCTGCTGGAGAGTCAGGCGGGCTGTTCGGCTGGGGGGCATCGTGTGCTGTGTTGGGGACCCCGTTGTGCAGGGCTGTGGTGCTGGGGAGCGGTGTGGACAGGCTCTGCTGGGGAGCGGTTTGAACAGGCTCTGCTGGAGAGCAAGGTGCGCTGTGTTGCTGGGGGCCACCGTATGCTGTGCTGGGGAGCCCGGTGAGCTGGGCTGGGGAGCCCGGGGTGCTGGGCTGTGGTGCTGGGTAGCCGTGTGGACAGGGTCTGCTGGGGAGCGGTGTGAACACGCCCTGATGGAGAGCCAGGTGGGCTGTGGTGTTGGGGGCCCCCGTGTGCTGTGCTGGGGAGCCCGGTGAGCTGGGCTGGGGAGTCCGGTGTGCTGGGCTGTGTTGCTGGGGAGCCGTGTGGACAGGCTCTGCTGGGCTGTGGTTTGAACAGGCTCTGCTGAAGAGCCAGGCGGGCGGTGGTGCTGGGGGCCCCCGTGTGCTGTCCTGGGGAGCCCGGTGAGATGGGCTGGGTAGCCCGGTGTGCTCGGCTGTCTTGCTGGGGAGCCGTGTAGAAAGGCTCTGCAGGGGAGCGGTGTGAGCAGGCTCTGATGGAGAGCCAGGCGGGCTGTGGTGCTGGGGGCCACCGTGTGCTGTGCTGGGGAGCCCGGTGAGCTTGGCTGCGGAGCCCGGTGTGCTGGGCTGTGGTGCAGGGGAGCCGTGTAGACAAGCTCTGTTGGGGAGCGTTGTAAATAGGTTCTGCTGGAGAGCCAGGCGGGCTGTGGTGCTGTGGGCCCCCGTGTGCTGTGCTGGGGAGCCCGGTGTGCTGGGCTGTGCTGCTGGGGAGCCGTGTGGACAGGCTCTGCTAGGGGGCGGTGTGGACAGGCTCTGCTGCAGAGCCAGGCGGGCTGTGCTGCGGTGTGCTGGGCTGTGCTGCTGCGGAGTCGCGTAGACAGGCTCTGCTGGGGAGCGGTGTGAACAGGCTCTGCTGGAGAGCAAGGCGCGCTGTGTTGCTGGGGGCCCCCGTGTACTCGGGAGCCCGGTGAGCTGGGCTTGGGAGCCCGGTGTGCTGGGCTGTAGTGCTGGGTTGCCGTGTGGACAGGCTCTGCTGGGGAGTGGTTTCAACAGGCTCTGATGGAGAGCCAGGCGGTCTGTGGTGCTGGGCGGCCCCGTGTGCTGTGCTGGGGAGCCCGGTGTGCTGGGTTGGGGAGCCCCCTGTGGTGGGCTGTGGTGCTGGGGAGCCGTGTGGACAGGGACAGCTGGGGAGTGGTTTGAACAGGCTCATCTGGGGAGCCAGGCGGGCTGTGGTGCTGGGGGGCCCCGTGTGCTGTGCTGGGGAGCCCGGTGAGCTGGGCTGGGGAGCCCGGTGTGCTGGGCTGTGGTGCTGGGGAGCCGTGTAGACAGGCTCTGCTGGGGAGCGGAGTGAACAGGCTCTGCTGGGGAGCGGTGTGAAGAGTCTCTGACGGAGAGCCAGGCGGGCTGTGGTGCTGGGGGCCCCCGTGTGCTGTGCTGGGGAGCCCGGTTAGCTGGGCTGGGGAGCCCGGTGTGCAGGGCTGTGCTGCTTGGTAGCCGTATGGACAGTCTCTGCTTGGGATAGGTTTGAACAGGCTCTGATGGAGACCCAGGCGGGCTGTGGTGTTGGGGGCCCCCGTGTGCTTTGCTGGGGAGCCCGTTGAGCTGGGCTGGGGAGCCCGGTGTGCTGGGCTGTGCTGCTGGGGAGGCGTGTGGAAAGGCTATGCTGGGGAGTGGTTTGAACAGGCTCTGCTGGAGAGCCAGGCGGGCTGTGGTGCTGGTGGCCCCCGTGTGCTGTGCTGGTGAGCCCGGTGAGCTGGGCTGGGCAGCCCGATGTTCTGGGCTGTGGTGCTGGGGAGCCGTGTGGACAGGCTCTACTGGGGAGCGTTGTGTAAAGGTTCTGATGGAAAGCCATTCAGGCTGTGGTGCTGGGGGGCCCGTGTGCTGTGCTGGGGAGCCCGGTGAGCTGTCCTGGGGCCCCCCGTGTGCTGTGCTGGGGAGCCCGGTGAGCAGGGCTGGGGAGCCCGGTGTGTTGGGCTGTGGTGCTGGGGAGCAGTGTGGAAAGGCTCTGCTGGGGAGCGGTGTGAACAGGCTCTGATGGAGCGCCTGGCGGGCTGTGGTGCTGGGGGCCCCCTTGTTCTGTGCTGGGGAGCCCGGTGAGCTGGGCTGGGGAGCCCGTTGTGCTGGGCTGTGCTGCTGGGGAGCTGTGTGGACAGGCTCTGCTGGGGAGCGGTTTGAACTGGCTCTGCTGGAGAGCCAGGCGGGCTGTGGTGCTGGGGGGCCCCTTGTGCTGGGCTGGGGAGCCCTGTGTGCTGGGCTGTGCTGCTGGGGAGCCATGTGGACAGGCTCTGCTGGGGAGTGGTTTGAACAGGCTCTGATTGAGAGCCAGGCGGGCTGTGGTGCTGGGGGCACCCGTGTGCTGTGCTGGGGAGCCAGGTGTGCTGGGCTGTGGTGCTGGGGAGCCTTGTTGACAAGCTCTGCTGGGGAGCGGTGTGAAGAGGCTATGATGGAGAGCCAGGCGTGCTGTGGTGCTTGCGGCCCCCGTGTGCTGTGCTGGGGATCCCGGTGTGCTGGGCTGTGCTGCTGGGGAGCCGTGTGGACATGCTCTGCTAGGGAGCAAGGCGGGCATTGGTGCTGGGGGGCCCGGTGTGCTGTGCTGGGGAGCCCGGTGAGTTTGGATGGGGAGCCCAGTGTGCTGGGCTTTTCTGCTGGGGAGCCGTGTGGACAGGCTCTGCTGCGGAGCGCTGTGACCAGGCTCTGATGGAGAGCCAGGCGGGCTGTGGTGCTGGGGGGCCCCGTGTGCTGTGCTGGTTATCTCGTTGAGCTGGGCTGGGGAGCCCGGTGTGCTGGGCTGTGGTGCTGGGGAGCCGTGTGAACAGGCTCTGCTGGGGAGCGGGGTGAAGAGGCTCTGCTCGAGAGCCAGGCGGGCTGTGGTGATGGGGGGCGCCGTGTACAGTGCTGGAGAGCCCGGTGAGCTGGGCTGTGGTGCTGGGGAGCCGTGTGGACAGGCTCTGCTGGGGAGCGGTGTAAAATAGCTCTGATGGAGAGCCAGGCGGGCTGTGGTTCTGGGCGGCCCCGTGTGCTGTGCTGGGGAGCCCGTTTAGCTGGGCTTCGAAGCCCGGTGTGTTGGGCTGTGGTGTTGGGGAGCTGTGTGGAAAGGCTCTGCTGGGGAGTGGTTTGAACAGGATCTGCTGGATGGCCAGGCGGGCTGTGGTACTGGGGGCCCCTTTGTGCTTTGCTGGGGAGCCCGGTGAGCTGGGCTGAAGAGCCCGGTGTGCTGGGATGTGGTGCATGGGAGCCGTGTGGACAGGCTCTGCTGGGGAGTGGTTTGAACAGTCTCTGCTGGAGAGCCAGGCGGGCTGTGGTTCTGGGGGGCCCCACGTGCTGTGCTGGGGAGCCCGGTGAGCTTGGCTGGGGAGCCCGGTGTTCTGGGCTGTGGTGCTGGGGAGTTGTGTAGACAGGCTCATCTGGGGAGCGGAGTGAACAGGCTCTGATGGAGAGCCAGGCGGGCTGTGATGGTGGGGGCCCCCATGTGCTGTGCTGGGGGGGCCGGTGAGGTGGGCTGGGCAGACCGGTGTGCTGGGCTCTGCTGCTGGGGAGCCGTGTGGACAGGCTCTGCTGGGGAGAGGGTTGAACAGGCTCTGATGGAGAGCCAGGCGGGCTGTGGTGCTGGGGGGCCCCTTGTGCTGTGCTGGGGAGCACGGTGAGCTGGGCTGGGGAGCCCGGTGTGCTGGGCTGTGCTGCTGGGGAGCCGTGTGGACAGGCTCTGCTGGGTTGTGGTATCAATAGGATCTGATGGAGATCCAGGCGGGCTTTGGTGCTGGGAAGCCCCGTGTGCTGTGCTGGGGAGCCCGGTGTGCTGGGCTGTGGTGCTGGGGAGCCGTGTGGACAGGCTCTGCTGGGGAGCGGAGTGAACAGGCTCTGCTGGAGAGTCAGGCGGGCTGTTCGGCTGGGGGGCATCGTGTGCTGTGTTGGGGACCCCGTTGTGCAGGGCTGTGGTGCTGGGGAGCGGTGTGGACAGGCTCTGCTGGGGAGCGGTTTGAACAGGCTCTGCTGGAGAGCAAGGTGCGCTGTGTTGCTGGGGGCCACCGTATGCTGTGCTGGGGAGCCCGGTGAGCTGGGCTGGGGAGCCCGGGGTGCTGGGCTGTGGTGCTGGGTAGCCGTGTGGACAGGGTCTGCTGGGGAGCGGTGTGAACACGCCCTGATGGAGAGCCAGGTGGGCTGTGGTGTTGGGGGCCCCCGTGTGCTGTGCTGGGGAGCCCGGTGTGCTGGGCTGTGCTGCTGGGGAGCCGTGTGGACAGGCTCTGCTGGGGGGCGGTGTGGACAGGCTCTGCTGCAGAGCCAGGCGGGCTGTGGTGCTGTGGGCCCCCGTGTGCTGTGCTGGGGAGCCCGGTGTGCTGGGCTGTGCTGCTGGGGAGCCGTGTGGACAGGCTCTGCTGGGGGGCGGTGTGGACAGGCTCTGCTGCAGAGCCAGGCGGGCTGTGCTGCGGTGTGCTGGGCTGTGCTGCTGCGGAGTCGCGTAGACAGGCTCTGCTGGGGAGCGGTGTGAACAGGCTCTGCTGGAGAGCAAGGCGCGCTGTGTTGCTGGGGGCCCCCGTGTACTCGGGAGCCCGGTGAGCTGGGCTTGGGAGCCCGGTGTGCTGGGCTGTAGTGCTGGGTTGCCGTGTGGACAGGCTCTGCTGGGGAGTGGTTTCAACAGGCTCTGATGGAGAGCCAGGCGGTCAGTGGTGCTGGGCGGCCCCGTGTGCTGTGCTGGGGAGCCCGGTGTGCTGGGTTGGGGAGCCCCCTGTGCTGGGCTGTGGTGCTGGGGAGCCGTGTGGACAGGGACAGCTGGGGAGTGGTTTGAACAGGCTCATCTGGGGAGCCAGGCGGGCTGTGGTGCTGGGGGGCCCCGTGTGCTGTGCTGGGGAGCCCGGTGAGCTGGGCTGGGGAGCCCGGTGTGCTGGGCTGTGGTGCTGGGGAGCCGTGTAGACAGGCTCTGCTGGGGAGCGGAGTGAACAGGCTCTGCTGGGGAGCGGTGTGAAGAGTCTCTGACGGAGAGCCAGGCGGGCTGTGGTGCTGGGGGCCCCCGTGTGCTGTGCTGGGGAGCCCGGTTAGCTGGGCTGGGGAGCCCGGTGTGCAGGGCTGTGCTGCTTGGTAGCCGTATGGACAGTCTCTGCTTGGGATAGGTTTGAACAGGCTCTGATGGAGACCCAGGCGGGCTGTGGTGTTGGGGGCCCCCGTGTGCTTTGCTGGGGAGCCCGTTGAGCTGGGCTGGGGAGCCCGGTGTGCTGGGCTGTGCTGCTGGGGAGGCGTGTGGAAAGGCTATGCTGGGGAGTGGTTTGAACAGGCTCTGCTGGAGAGCCAGGCGGGCTGTGGTGCTGGTGGCCCCCGTGTGCTGTGCTGGTGAGCCCGGTGAGCTGGGCTGGGGAGCCCGATGTTCTGGGCTGTGGTGCTGGGGAGCCGTGTGGACAGGCTCTACTGGGGAGCGTTGTGTAAAGGTTCTGATGGAAAGCCATTCAGGCTGTGATGCTGGGGGGCCCGTGTGCTGTGCTGGGGAGCCCGGTGAGCTGTCCTGGGGCCCCCCGTGTGCTGTGCTGGGGAGCCCGGTGAGCAGGGCTGGGGAGCCCGGTGGGTTGGGCTGTGGTGCTGGGGAGCAGTGTGGAAGGCTCTGCTGGGGAGCGGTGTGAACAGGCTCTGATGGAGCGCCTGAGGCGGGCTGTGGTGCTGGGGCCCCCTTGTTCTGTGCTGCGGGGAGCCCGGTGAGCTGGGCTGGGGAGCCCGTTGTGCTGGGCTGTGCTGCTTGGGAGCTGTGGACAGGCTCTGCTGGGGAGCGGTTTGAACTGGCTCTGCTGGAGAGCCAGGCGGGCTGTGGTGCTGGGGTGCCCGGTGAGCTGGGCTGGGGAGACCGGTGTGCTGGGCTGTGCTGCTGGGGAGCCATGTGGACAGGCTCTGCTGGGGAGTGGTTTGAACAGGCTCTGATTGAGAGCCAGGCGGGCTGTGGTTCTGGGGGCCCCCGTGTGCTGTGCTGGGGAGCCAGGTGTGCTGGGCTGTGGTGCTGGGGAGCCTTGTTGACAAGCTCTGCTGGGGAGCGGTGTGAAGAGGCTATGATGGAGAGCCAGGCGTGCTGTGGTGCTTGCGGCCCCCGTGTGCTGTGCTGGGGATCCCGGTGTGCTGGGCTGTGCTGCTGGGGAGCCGTGTGGACATGCTCTGCTAGGGAGCAAGGCGGGCATTGGTGCTGGGGGGCCCGGTGTGCTGTGCTGGGGAGCCCGGTGAGTTTGGATGGGGAGCCCAGTGTGCTGGGCTTTTCTGCTGGGGAGCCGTGTGGACAGGCTCTGCTGCGGAGCGCTGTGACCAGGCTCTGATGGAGAGCCAGGCGGGCTGTGGTGCTGGGGGGCCCCGTGTGCTGTGCTGGTTATCTCGTTGAGCTGGGCTGGGGAGCCCGGTGTGCTGGGCTGTGGTGCTGGGGAGCCGTGTGAACAGGCTCTGCTGGGGAGCGGGGTGAAGAGGCTCTGCTCGAGAGCCAGGCGGGCTGTGGTGATGGGGGGCGCCGTGTACAGTGCTGGAGAGCCCGGTGAGCTGGGCTGTGGTGCTGGGGAGCCGTGTGGACAGGCTCTGCTGGGGAGCGGTGTGAAATTACTCTGATGGAGAGCCAGGCCGCCCTTGGTTCTGGGGGGCCCCGTGTGCTGTGCTGGGGAGCCCGTTTAGCTGGGCTTCGGAGCCCGGTGTGTTGGGCGTTGGTGCTGGGGAGCCGTGTGGACAGGCTCTGCTGGGGAGTGGTTTGAACAGGATCTGCTGGATGGCCAGAGCGGGCTGTGGTACTGGGGGCCTTGTGCTTTGCTGGGGAGCCCGGTGAGCTGGGCTGAAGAAGAGCCGGTGTGCTGGGATGTGTGGTGCATGGGAGCCGTGTGAACAGGCTCTGCTGGGGAGCGGTGTGAAATGGCTCTGATGGAGAGCCAGGCGGGCTGTTGTTGTGGGGGGCCCCATGTCCTGTGCTGGGGAGCCCGGTGAGCTTGGCTGGGGAGCCCGGTGTTCTGGGCTGTGGTGCTGGGGAGCCGTGTAGACAGGCTATGCTCGGAACGGTGTGAACAGGCTCTGATGAGAGCCAGGCGGGCTATGGTGCTGGGGGGCCCCGTGTGCTGTGCTGGTTAGCCCTGTGAGCTGGGCTGGGGAGCCCAGTGTGCTGGGCTGTGGTGCTTGGGAGCCGTGTGGAGTCTTTCTGCTGTGGAGTGGTTTGAACAGGCTCTGATGGAGAGCCAGCCGGGCTGTGGTGCTGGGGGGGACCGTGTGCTGTCCTGGGGAGTCCGTTGAGCTGGGCTGGGGAGTCCAGTGTGCTGGGCTGTGGTGCTGGGGAGCTGTGTGGACAGGCTCTGCTGGGTGGTGGTTTGAACAGGCTCTGCTGTAGACCCAGGCCGGCTGTGGTCCTGGGGGACCCCGTGTTCTGTGCTGGGGACCCTGGTGAGCTGGGCTGGGGAGCCCTGTATGCTGGGCTGTGCTGCTGGAGAGCCGTGTGGACAGGCTCTCCTGGGGAGCGGTGTGAATAGGCTCTGATGGAGAGCCAGCCTGGCTGTGGTTCTGGGGGGCCCCGTGTGCTTTGCTG